>VUQH01067510.1:0-14950 GCA_015106775.1 Etroplus canarensis
CCTTGGAGACTGTCTGCCATATTACCATGGGACTCTTTTCGTTTCTTTTTCTGTGTGTGTGTGTGTATGTGAGTCTTCTCTGAGAGAGAGAGAGAGAGAGAGAGAGAGAGAGAGAGAGAGAGAGAGAGAGAGAGAGAGAGCCTGAGCTTTTGGCACACAGGGCTTACTTGCATTTACAGTACACTGACCAGACCAGTTTAACAGGGAGAGCATAACAGGTACACTTAAAGAGCAGTGTGCATATTGTTGTTAAAAGCAGTAAACAGCTGTAACAGTTTGATGTGTGACCTTCTTCAAAGCCAGAAAAGGCTGATGTCAATATTCAGATTTGACCATGATATATTATCAACAACTTATACACAAAATGGCTACTTATTTGGGAAATATTGCATGCCCATTTAGATTTTGGAGATCCTGTACTTTATACAAGCAACTGGACTGCACAGTGAACTGTTTCCAGACAGTTTTGTGACATGTAAACTAAAAATAAGAATCAAGCTCACTGTGTTTACTGGGTGCTCTGTATGAGAAAAAAAACATTTTATGGATGCACAGCAGATTATAACTTAACTACAGTAGAGACAGTGGGTTGTATTTATAGCTGAAAAATCTATTAGTAACTGAAAGGAAACATACTTTATAAATATTTAACCCACTTTTGTCCATGTCAATAAAAAAATGAAGAAAAGATATTAGAAGCAGGAAATTATTTCAGTGTGATATAGGGCGATAGTTCTCCGATCTCGTACAGCTTAAAAGAATCCTCCCAACTATTACAAGCATGCGTGTAAAAATTTAACATTGCACATTCATAAAGTCAGATGACTCACCATAAATTAATTGAAGTAGGAGCTGTCCATGCCAAAGCCTTAAATGATGAGATAACCTAACTTTTAACTGTTTCCCATGATGCAACACCACAGCATATCTGGAATGACCCTCTCTGCCTCTTGAACATCCTCATCTTAGAAATTCTACAGTAATAATTTTGTAAATGCAGACTTTCTGCTGAAAATATGCTGTCTCAAAGCCCAACAGCGGACATACACTGATGACTTAGCAAAGCTCTTACAAGACCACAGAAGACACTTTACACAGTGTTACTTACCCTTGCTGTCTGTTGTGAAAAAGTAACAGTCTGAATTCCATTTGGTGCTTTGCTGGTTGTTGTGAACATAACAGTGCGGTCCAAACCATTTAAAGTTACTGCCATCTGAGGTTTGCCATCTCGTGTTTGTATTCTCCACAGGTCCCACTCCTCTATTGCCACTGATCCTTTGTACCTCAATGTGGCCACGAAAACATACGATGGTGGGAGGCCATCAGGGAAAAGGTTTCTGAATAAATGGATAAAAAGGCAGTCAATGTGAGAATTCACTGATAAAGATGATAAAGAAAAATGAAAAGGATCTATAATTACCGTGTAGCTTCACTCAAGTCAAGACGAGATGTCACCTCATAGGCCTTCATGCCATAAAATGTCCCTTGAGTTTTCTTTGCTTTTTTGGCCAAATTTAAATGTAACAGGATATCAAAGCCCTTCTCATCACGGGAATCTATGGGAATTCTGGCAGGACAAACAGTCTCTACAACAGATAAATGCAGCAAAAATATTAAAAAAGGAGAATGGAATTGTCTTGTAACAAAAAAATGATACAGGCATGAAAGCAATATTTGATCTCATTTGACCTGATCATATTAAAGAAGAAAAACATTTGTGACTCCAGAAAATGATCAGCAGTTACTCACCTTCACACAGTTTCTGTCTTATGACTTGTATGATCCTGGAAATAGCTTTGTAGTCCTCCACAGAGAAGACATAAGTTGAATATGGCTTGTTCGCAATGTCCCTCAACTCAGATGCTTCTGTCTCTGACCCAACACCAATTGCAAACAGGATTACTCCTTTCTTCCTCGCTGTCTCGGCTGCTTTCAGGACCTCATCTTGAGACTTCCCATCTGTGAGGACAACAGCAATTCTGGAGACACCTGATGGGCCGCGCTCAGACAGGCCAAACAGTTTGTTTGTTGCAAACTCAATAGCTTTTCCTGTCCTTGTGTTCCCTCCCATGTAATCAATGGACTCCATTGCCTTGATGAGGTCTTTGTTTGTGGAATACTTCCCCAGAGGTATTTCTAAAATGGGGTCATCACTGTACTGGACGACTCCAACCTGTGTAAACTTCTGTCCAATGTTGAAGCTTGTGGTTATGTTGACCAGCCATCGCTTTACTATTTCAAAATTAACATCTTCAACACTCCACGAGCCATCTACAATAAAGACCAAATCACACGGTGCAGTCCTACAACCTGAAGTGGAAAGGAAATAGATACTTAGCTGTATAAATGCTGGTGTAAATAAATCATATTGAGCTGAACAGCAAGCATTACAGCATGTGAGCAATGAAGACAGAAGCACTCTTACTTCTTAGGTCCTCATCTTGAGCTGCACTAAACAAATGGAGAAGCATGAAGCACAGGAATCTTAAGATGCAATGCATGGATGTTGCTTTGTAACCCATTATGCAGAAGTAACTAGTTCCAAATGTGCACCTACAGGGAAAGGAAAAACATGCTTTGTATTGCACAGAAAAACAAAGGGACAATGCAACTATTTATGACATGGTCATTGAGTATTTCTTGCACTGACAGAAGTTAATGCCTCAAACTGGCTGACATTTATTCTGGCTTACCACCCCCTCTAAACCAGATGTACATAATTATAAAGGGTGTGCAATATCTTGTGCTATATGACAAGGATGTTGGCTATGTTAAAAGGTTCTTCAGATGATGATGAATGATTCAAGCTTTGTGTACACGTGCAAATTAGTAGCATTTGTGCAGCACTTGCCCATTAAGGTCATGCTGATGTGCGAGTCAACAGTTCAGTTCCTAGTAATGCATTTAATATTGATCCATATGAATGCATATCATTTACATTTTTCATTAACCCAGCTACTGTATGTTTTCTTAGAGCCCTCGCTACTATAGGCATTACTACATGAGAGAGTGCAATACGTCTTGGTGCATCATCAAAAACAGTACTGTTTCCTCTTTCTTAGGTTTAGGCCCAAGTCAAGTACAGAACAGATAAGAAATTATATCCCTTGCCAACTTTGCTGTTTGAAGATATGCAGTTTATCATACAGTATGTCTAGATTGGTTTGACTAAAATGTCACCTACTGTGATGGGAAACAATCATGTGACACATTTTATGATACACATGAATATTTTATGTATTTCATATTTCAAAATATCAACTGACAAAGCTTAAAATTTAAAACTGAATTGTATTACTGGTATTTTAAAAGGTACAGCCCTTAGTAGTAGAACACCTACCCTAAGCCAGAAAGCATTTTTTGGCCTCAGCCACACATAAGGTAATGTAATTGTAACATAATGCGGGACAATTTTTCACACTGATTTCTTTCCTAGAGTGCAAAACCTCAAAAGGAAAAGCTAGAGGGCATCATGCTATGTTGACAGCACCACTTTCTCGCCACCCAGAATATGACATGGTTGACACTTGCTGGTGCAATCAGGTGTAGTGTAATCATTGTTTGCTTCTATTCACTTCCTTTCTCCAATGCTGCCACAATCACTGTGTGCCTCCAGAAATTCCAGATTTGCTGATTTGCATCTCTAATGCTCTCACAACTCTCTTGCATCCTTCCTTCATGTGGTGCGCAATATTTTTCCAATCTTGCCACATAGCCTCCAAAGCCTCAGTACACCTAAGCATTTTCCCTTCAAGCCTCATCTACCACATCCTCACATGGCTCTGTCAGCTTTACCAAATAAACAATTCATTGGACCTCTGACCACAACTGCTCTAAAACCAGTCCTCAGTGTTTCCTGTGGGATTATCAGCTGTTTCCTCAAAACTACTGCCATTTGCCAATCTCTGCCTACCCTTGGCCCAGATGCAAAACGCCTGCCCAGAAAAACTTTACTCCTACACTTTTCCTCCTCCTCTTTCCTTCCCATCAGCACATGAACAAATGGGAACCAGTGCCTGCCACATGTTGCTTACATTTGTACAGTAGTTATGTCACCAGGTGTGCTCTTAGAGTAAGGCTATTGTACAGTCTGGGGAAGTTTGAAGCTGAACATACAGGGAACTGACCATTTGGGAAGATGTTTGCTAAACTGTCTGAACTTATCTTAACTTAATCAAAGTCCCTCCAGCTTATTTAGCTCTGCTGTATCGCTTGTGGTTATAAATAAGTGACTATTTTTAATTATATTATTTATATATTCAATTCAAGGCAAGTGTAACACTTGAAACAAGGCAGACTTTATCCTTTGACAACATTTATTGCAAGAAAATATATATTTACTTTATTTTGTTCAGTGTATTTTAAAAGTGAACACTAAAACTGTGCACTATGCTGGAACAGTTTTAGTGTTCCAGCGTAGTGTAGTGTAATCATTGATATGTTTGTCCTTGTGGAATTAGAGATGAAAAAATATATTAAAAAGCAGGTAAAACAATGATATTTACATTTTGCATAATAAGCTGAAGACTGCCTTATCTGAGCAGAGAACAAACACTGGATTATGTGTTGTTTCTCTGGCTGTTCTGGTAAATTATCTTTTACAATAGTTTCCAACATGTGAAAGAAAGAAACTGCTGACATTCTAAAAGGAAGCGGTTACAAATGAAGACCAGATACAGTACGCTGCATGCAATATAAGACTTGGGACTTGTGGAAGGAATTTGACAGGAACAAACTGAACATACACCTTTAAGCTGTTTCTGATTGTGACACATGAAAGCCAATGAAACTGTGAAGAGGATATAACCCTTGGACTCCCAAGTGCTTTTATTCCTATGCAACCAAAGAGGGGTCACGCTCTTTAATATGACTGCACTTTTCCACTGCGTAAACTCAACGTGGTAGCAACACCAGTTGGAGGCGTTAAGCTGCCATCATTGTGCAAGCCGTTTCTTCAGAATTTTCCCCCTCTAGAGAACTGGAGGAGGTTGCTGGAAAACCCCCTCATTGGCAGCGTCCAGCCAGGATGACTTTCCTCTCAACTGACTTTCCCCAAACTGAGTATTTCTACACCTCTGCTCAAGCCACATGGAAATCATTTGCACCATCAGACAGTCAAATTCCGACTGTGGACGGTGACCAGACACATGTACTCATGATGAAAGGAATCATCCTTCATCCAGGAATTAAAAAACCAACATTACACGTGCTGAGCTATCATCCTTCATGCATAATGTAGCAGAGTTAACAGGTGCACTTGTGTTGTAGGCTTATAACTCTTATGTTATTGAGGCAGCACAGACACTATTTAGCTCTGGGTTTTGATTTGGATGGTCACAATAGTGAACCTGGTATTCAGAGGAATAAACAAAACTAACTTTAAAAGTCTCAATATAACTACCACAAGGCAATCGCTCTTGCTGAATCTGTTATTTGTTACATTTTTGGAACTTAATAGAATTTATGTGAGGCTTAGTTGAATAGTATTTAGGTTCCAGCTGGAAATGCTGTTCTAGAACCTGCTAAACAAATGATTTCTCACAATCCCCATATAACGTTTCACTTGTTCATCTTGGGGCCACTGAGTCATTATCGATAATAATGACAGTATCAGACCACTTTTTTTTAAACAGTCATACTTCACTTGAAATGTAAGTTTTTAAATAAAAAAAACAAACAATAATAGCACTTTTTTATTACTAAGCTCACAAAGGGGGAAAATTAACTTTATTTTTTTCTATTTGTTATGTTGCTGTAGTTTATGCAATGCAACTGCAGGCCTTAACTCCACATGAACTGCTGAAGTTAAAGTTATCTGCTGTAAATTTGGCTAAAGGAAGTTGTTCCATTCCAGAAACAACAACTGCTGTTCAGCATGTGAAGCATTTGCCAAGATCGAGGGGATTTATTGCTGCCAAATTCTTCAAGCAACAAGGGAAAGCCAAGCCCCATCAGTTGTTCTGCGTGGAAATCTGTTCAACTAATCCAAACAGTTAAATAATGTCTTGTAAAACGTTAGCTCATAGGGGTCCTATAGCTTTTCAGCAAACATGTCCACATTTAGATAACTTTATTTCAAATTCACAATGATGATTGCTGTTGACATGCATGCATTTCTCACATTTGGAAAAACAGCATGAGTACAATACATGCAATGCAGTGGTGCATTACCCAGTAAGTTTGCAGAGATTCGAGAAATATGACAGAAAAATGCTTTTTATGAGGAGAGAAATGGCCAGGAAAAAATCCCGAGATGAATTCCATTCATTCTTTTCATGATAGCAGCATAAACAAGGGAGTGATAACTTAGTTAATGTCTTCAGTATGCAAAGGCAGAAAAGAGTCCTAATACACCAAACTGACAAAGTCAAATCTGAGCAGTTATCACATTAAAACACAAAAAAATCAGCCCGAGTTAGTTTCATGAACAGATCATGAACAGCCACTTAAAACCACCTTAAAATTAGCTGTCTAATGATTAAATGTTATATATGTGGTCATGCAACACTTGTGTCTCTGTGCACAAAAAATCTAGACTGCACAACAGCATCTCTAAAGTTCAGAAATACAATTTTTTTTGATAACAAAAACACAGGGGAAGTCAAAAGTTACCAGTAAGCGTCCAAGTCTTTGTGTGAATTCCCATTAATCCTCTCATTGAAAGCCAGTGATCAATACTGTTCACAGCCCCAAGTTCACAAAAACTGGATTTCGGGAGAAGTGCACATGTTTCACTGCTGAATGAAAGCCTGCCCTTTCAAGCAGCTCTTTCTGTCTCCTCTGTTTCTGTCCTTCTTTTTCTCAAACCGGCCCCCCTCACTCTGGACTTTTACTGGCCCAAAGCCACCCTCAATTACCATGGGTGGAAAGAGAAGCAGATAAGGAGAGCATGAAATAGTGAAACAGACAACCCATCTTTGACAGTCCAAAGGGAAAATAATAGTAATGAGCAGAACCTCTTTCCAAGTGTTGAGGGTTTGGATTGTTGCTTGAGGCATAACCAGAGAACATGGAGTTTTCTGGATGCAGGACAAGCATGGGATCAGCGTACAACTTTTAGTGTACTGAGTCACACATACTGTATTATTTCATGGTACCTTCACCAGGATCCAGAGTGCTCAGCAATGCATTACACTACTCCACTCACACTGCTTTACTTCATCACTCAAATGGAGGCAGATTATGTTCACAATAAACAAGGTGTGAAAGGCTACTGCAGTGCTTTTTTTGGGCACAGCCAACTGGAAGAATTAGAAATGCACAGCTTAATCTGCTATCTGTGGACCAGGCATATTTCAATTTGATCCACTCTAACAAGTTTTATCATGTTTGTACTCAGGGATAGTCTGCTCTGCATCAACTAACAACAGCACCAGTGTTTGGAGGCTCATGTGAAGGGTCCAAAAGGCCTGAACACCGTACTGTACAACATAGTTTATGAACTTTACCTTGAAAATAACAGTAAATCTGTGCCAGGCTGTGACTCACAGTGCTAAATGCAAAACAGTACAGCATGAGAGATTTATAGTAAAGTGTAAAATGAACATTTGCAACAGTGAATTTCTCCAAAAGCATTCCTGGAAAAAATATGAGACTATATCTAGTAAACCAATTTAACACAAGTAAATCTAATCAAGGACTTCATCATATTAGGATCCTGAGCTATTTAACTTTCATTCCTTGCTACTAAAATAATAAAACATTTCACTTTTAAATTAACTGCAAATGCTAGTTACTCTACATACATTCAGGAGTTTGCATAACATATTATTATCTTATCCAATCTTGCATTTTTTAAATATATATAAAAAAGTATCTAAATTAGCTTCATGCAGACCAGCTAGAGCCTCAATCAATACCTAACATGTTAATTACATTAATAATCAATATTTATAATACTAAATATAACTGTATTTCATTCAGAGAAAACAGCAATTGCTTCAAAGCAAGCACTTTTATTATAGATTATTCTTCATTTTATGTTTAATATATTTTACATTTTGGGAATGTTAAATTACCTAAGAAAAACTGGCATAATTCTTCACCCACTCTATACATTATCTCCATATGTATGGGTTAAACAAAATCAGTAAATAGCCCAGTGATAAGACATCTAAAAATAAAGTTGTCATCTTACCCTGGGAGCAGCAGTGGTTTCCTGATGACGCCCTTATTGACCCCGAGCCTCAGCACACTCTGGTGGATCACACAGGAAAATACTGACTTGGTGTTGGGAACCTGGGAGTGGCCAGCCTACTGGTGAGACCAGACTTTCCAATGCTGAGTAATCTCCTGTCTCTGGTTTGTAACCACGAGAAGGTGAACATGAAATAAACCAGACAGTAGGAATTATGTGTTAATTACTATATGAAACCTAGAGATTGATAATGGTTGATTGATTATTGATTATTATCATATTTCCACATTGATATGTGGAAATATGATTGAACTGACATGACTGAAACAAATTGATACAGTAATTAAGTTAACATGTTCAGTAAAGTCTGTTTGAAACTTTCTAATAAGCACTATTTGACTGAATTGTATTAATTTGTGAGTTAAATGTTTATAAAATGTATGCATTTACAAAATAATTAAAAATATGCCACAACAAAGTAAAACAGTTGAATAGAGATATGCTGTGAATGCAGATTCTTAAAAGGCTTTAAGACCTATTTGATATGCACAAGACAGGAGTATAGGAGCAATGCTAGACTATTCATTAAATGAAAAATCTATGCTGTTGTCAACATTACCCTTTAGATGGGAATTTGTTGCACAAAGGAGAAGTTTGCCACTTCCAGAAAGACTTTCTAACATATGGTAAACATTTTGAAGGGGTCTATTTTAACTCAAACCATGAGCTTTTTCTGAAGTAACCAAGAAATTTTGGTCAGCCAAACAGAGACTGAGGAAGAAACTGATAATAACAACAACAAAGAAATCCATTGGAATTTATCAGTCAAATGATGGTCATGCACAATACACAAACCAAAGTCTATTTGGGGGAGTCATCTGTTTTTCTTAGGCCTTTCTTACCTCCTCCAAAAAGGGATCTTTGTTTCTCTATTAACTGATAAACATTCATATGTTTAGGAATCAGCCCATTCCATCTCTAATGTATGAGAATGTGCTCATATAATGTGTTCACCCCCTCTCAGTGGCATTTGATTTGTGATATAACACTTCTTCTTAAACGCTTTTGCTTGTGATCTCTCAGTATAACAGTGTGCGTACTAGTGATATAATCAGAGTTTTGTGCAGCGGAATTTAGATTTTATTATTTTCTAACCAGGCAGAAGCTCGGAACCTGGGATCAGCCCCAAGGTTCTGAGGACCTGTGCTAGCCAGCTGTCTGTGATCAAATTTACAACCTGAGTCTGAAGCAGGAGAAGACACTGGTGTCATGGAAAACATCCTGTCTGGTTCCTGTACCGAAGAACTCAATACCATCACAGCTTAATGGTGACTGACTACTTGCCCTCACGTCACATGGGATTAAGGTGAAAAGGAGAAATTAGCCTTGGCCCACCTGAAACTGCAGGCAAAATCATTTCACACTGCACAATAAGATAACTTTGATTTTTTCACGTTTATTTAACACAATCCAGCCACTGCTACAGTGGAAGCAACTACAGGAAATGCTGGTAAACATGTCCACCCTATCATGGATTACTGACAAACATGGTGCAGTGTGTAAGATTGGGCAGTGCTCTGTCTGATTTGGTGATGTGCAGTACAGGAGCTCCATAAAGGACTGTGTTGTCTCCATTCTGGTTCATCTTGTACACCTCAGATTTTCAGTACAATTGTGGGTCATGGAACCCACAGAAATACTCTGATGATTCTGCAGTGGTTGGATGTACATCGATTAGGCAAAGCATTATGACCACTGAGAGGTGAAGTGATTAGCACTGAGTATCTCTTTGTCATGGCACCTGTTAGTGGGTGGGATATATTAGGCAACAAGTGAACAGTTTGTACTCAAAGTTGATGTTTTAGAAGCAGGACAAACAGGCAAGCATAAAGATTTGATCAAGTTTGACAAGGGCCAGATTGTGATGGCTTCAGGGCATCTCCAAAACTGTCATTCTTGTGAGGTACTCCTGATCTGCAGTGGACAGTGTCTCCAAAAAGTGGTCCAGTGAAGGAACAGTGGTGAACCGGCAACAGGGCCCTGGGCGGCCAAGGCTCACTGCTACACGTGGGGCAGCAAAAGGGGGACCAACACAATTTTAGGCAGGTGGTCATATTATGTCTAATAGGTGTATATAGAGAGCGAGATTATGCAGAGTGGTATAGGAGAAATCATCATCTTAATTTGAGACCACAGAAAATGGTGATGAACTTCGAAAGGTCTTCCTGGGACATGACGTTGATGTGGTGGAGGAGTACATGTACCTCGGCATCCACATCAACAACAGGCTGAACTGGAAGACCAACATAGAGGGTGTGGAGAAGAATGACATAAGCAGGCTTTTTCCTTAGGAAGCTGAGATTCTTTAACATGTGCAGCAAAATATTGGAGATTTTCAATCTGTTGTGGCGAGTGCAGCACACTATGTTTTGATCTGTTGGGGGAGCAGCATCGGAGCTAGTGATACAAACAAACTGAGGCTCGCTCTGTAACTGCCTGCAAACTGGACACTTTTGAAGCTGTGGTGGAGAGGAGTTCACTATACAAACTCTTATCCTTCATGAATAATCTTGATCACCCTCTACACCACTTACTGGACAGGCAGCATAGTACCATCTCTAACAAAATGATGGTTTGTCCAGGTGGTAGGGCATTTCACTGACAACTGATACAAATAAAAGGTGCTGCGCAAAACTGGCAGGATAAATTTCCATAATCAGAAAAAAGAAAATAATTAACTAAACTCAAGAAACTAAACTAAGGCCCAAGAAAACACCCAAGGAAAAAGCAGGATACAAGAACAGCTAGGAGGAACATATGAGCAAACAGGCAAATCAACATGAAGAAAGGAGCATACTAGACAATTTATACATTCTGAGGGCTGACAGACAAGTGGAAACAGGTGGGTAAATAGGCCGAGGTGGTGATAAAGACAGTGGGACAGAGAGGAAGTAAAATTCAAAACCAAACACAAGAGAAAATTAGCTATCAGAATAAAACAGGAAATCAATAAAAATAACAAACTAAGACTGAAATATAAGGGACATGATTTAATTTTGAGGTGGTGGAGGGGAGCACAGAAGGACATTGTACAGCTGCTAAGCTGTAGAAATGAATAATGCAAAAGCATGTACTCTTCTACCATGCAAAGCAACAAAATGTACTACTGAGTGACAAATCAAAAGAAAAAACTGAATCTTTGACCCTGTACTAAGGGACTGCAGTGGCTATGTTATGCTGGGTGGCTGACGTTGTTCAGGTCCACTGGTAAGCCCGGAGCTAAGGGTCACTACAAATTACTCTGAAGTTATTTTAAGGAATCACTTTTATCATGTGATGACCAATTTCTATCCTGGTGGTAGTGGTCTCCTTGATGCCAATACCCCTATCCATAGCATATGAGGAGTCACTGAATGAATGAATATAACATGAGATGAGGGAATATCTTTTGGAAGAATGGCGCTCCTGAATGGGGTCACCTTTAATTTGTCCCATGCTTCTATAGAAGATATAAACATGTCAGTAAACATCATTTTAGAGGCATGGTGTTGACAGGCTTTGAATGTTGCCAGAAATCCAACAAAATCTCCTTTTTAATAGCAAGTGTACATTTAGGCAATCATGTGAGAAAAAGGGAGATCAAAAACAAATTAAATCAGTTAAAAGGCTCTTTTGTATTTAGCTGTAAGAGATTTCCATGATATGAAGAATAAAGGCCTTTTAACAGATTCTTGAATTGCCCTCTTTTTCCTTCATGGTCAGAAGAGCTTTTTGTACAAAACCCAACCCCATAATATTCAACATTTATATCTGGGAAGAAATCCAATGCCCTATCCTTAAAAAATGGGGGCCTGAGTCAGTCTGAAATTTGTTAATAAGCTAAATGAATCTGGTTTGCCCAAATTGGAAAATCATATATACAAAAGAAACCATCGTTATGTCATCTGCCCACTAAGCACCATTACATTTTGCCAATACATGAAACTTGTGAATGTGGTAAAAATTAAAACTCATGAAAATTTACTTCTCTGCATTATCACTCCACTCAGTTACGCTTCTACAAAACGTGATTAATAAATTTGACATATTACTTATATGGGCCAACGTTTACATCTTCTGGAATTTGCTGTGAAACTTTTGAAAAAACTGCCTGAGGACAACATGATAGCGCTCTATAATAACCTCTGATTTGGTGTCATCACTTTGAAGTTCAAATGTAATGGGATGTTTTAATCAACTCACATGCATTAAGTTATATTTATCATGATTACTTGTCTGGTTTGCCACAGAGACAAATAGTAAGCATGTCTTGAAGCAAGTGGCTGAGTCCAGAAAGAAAATTCAGGGGATAATCATGGATTAGTAATAGTTTCCATGACAGACATGGCCATAGCATTATTTGATGGAACAAAACAGAGCAGCATGGCACACAGGATGCTGCAGAGGGGGTGGAGGATGTTGATCTATATTTGATGGGCTTCACAGAGGAGAGAGGATGAATGTAAGACACTATGAGGAGCCACACACAGAGCTCCACGTGTGTTTCTTCTTTCTCCATCACATTTTAACTGTGGAAAACAATCATACTTCTCAATTCATTGAGTCCTTTGTGGGCTGCAGGATTAATGGGACCTTTCCAGCATGAATGGATCACAAAGCAGGGAAATGCCCTGCACGGGGCGTAGGCCCACTACACAACTAATACAGATGCACAGTCTCGGCATCACTTACCCTCAAGCAATTTAGAGTCTCCTTTCCACTAAACCAGCACGTTTTTCAGCTGGAAAGTCCACACAGACTAAGATTGAGCCAACTCTGTGCTGCTGGGAAGCAAAAGCTTTCTAAAAGTATGTAAAGATCCACTATGTAGGAAACACTGCAGTTTGCCTCACTGTCGTAGGTGCTGAAGGATTTTTAAACCTTGCACCAACAAAATACAAAGACTCATAGATGTGTAAAATGAAAGGGCTTAACTGTATACCAACTTTGGATTATATCACAGCTCAAGCATTGCACCCCTTTATCTCAAAATCTGGTGACTGTGAGGGCTGTTAGTGAATATTATAAGACAAATAGAGTGAGTGTATCCTTGCCTGGGTTTTTCCTACATAGAGGAGTTTTGGAAATACCCAAGCTTGCTTGATTAGGATTTAATTTTTACAAGTATAATGGGAAATACAGATGTCTTTAAAAATGTTTACACAGACTCATTGCTATTACTGTAATCATGGTTACTGTAAACCTGTTTAGAGGAAAATCTGTACTTGTGGTACTACAAAACCTTTTAAAAAGTGAACATTATTCACAAAACAAAAAAAAATCATCTATCCATCTCCTTCCACTTATTCAATTCACAGTCACAGCAGGGTTGGAGCCAATCTCAGCTTCCATAGGGCAAAAAGTGAGTTACGCCCTGGACAGGTTGCCAGTCTGTTGCAGGGCCGACACAGAGAGACAGGCAACCATTCATGCCCAGAGACATTGCTTGCCACCAGCAGGGCAGGCAAATGCTTGGGGCACCAGGCCAGTGGCGGGCTCCTCAAGTGCTGACAAATTTTAAACTACAGCAGTGGCAATGTACAATGTTTGCAATGACAGCAGGAGAGACCTGACTTTAGCAAGTAGGGCTACTCAACAAAAATGAAGTGTGGTTTTCCATCTGGGAGTGAAAAAAAATCAACTAATTTGAACAATACTTAACTGATGAAAGCTGTGTCCAATCAAACTAGCTGTCAACCTCTGAATAGATGCAGTTAGATGCAAAAAAAATTCAATCAGGCATACTCTAAATTACTAAGCTATATTGGTGTAAATTCATTCACTATATGTGCAATGTGGTGTTTTCATAGTTTTTTGTATTTTCCATATCTATAGTGTAGGACTAGTGGCTTTCTGATACTGAATAATGACATTTACAAATAAATGTATCCTCTGTACTGGAACTATTATATTTTTCCTCTCAAATGAAATATAAATAGTAAACAATGAATATTCAAAAGTTGAATTTGAGGAATTCTAATTCTGATGTTATGCCTAGAGGGGACCCTGTGAATTTTTGCCCAGAGCCCCAACTGACTCTAGAATTACAACCCCAAATCAGAAAAAGTTGGGACGGTATGGAAAACGCAAATAAAAAATAAAGTAGTGATTTCTAAATTTACTTTGACTTGTATTTCATTGCAGACAATATGAACACAAAATATTTCATGTTTTGTCTGGTCAACTTCATTTCATTTGTAAATATACATCCTTTCCTGTCATTCAGACCTGCAACACATTCCAAAAAAGGTTGGGACA
The DNA here is from genome assembly GCA_015106775.1 of Etroplus canarensis. Classification (NCBI taxonomy): domain Eukaryota; kingdom Metazoa; phylum Chordata; class Actinopteri; order Cichliformes; family Cichlidae; genus Etroplus; species Etroplus canarensis. Next base: position 14,435 of record VUQH01067510.1, read on the forward strand.
GGAGCAATTTAGAGCTAGTAATCAGGTAAATTGGTTAAATAATGATGTGATTTGAAACAGGTGATGTCAACAGGTGATTGTAATTATGATTTGGTACAAAAGCAGCATCCAAGGAAGGTCTAGTCCTTTAGAAGCAAAGATGGGCCGAGGATTGCCAGTTTGCCAACAAATACGTGAGAAAATTATTGAAATGTTTAAAAACAATGTTCCTCAAAGAAAGATAGGAAGAGATTTGGATATTTCACCTTCAACAGTGCATAACATAATTAAAAGATTCAAGGAATCTGGAGGAATTTCAGTGCGTAAAGGACAAGGGCGCAAGCCTAAGCTGAACAACCGTGATCTCCGATCCCTCAGGCGGCACTGCATCAAGAATCGTCATTCATCTATAAGCGATATCACCACATGGGCTCAGGACTACTTTGGCAAACCTTTGTCAAGTACCACAATACGTAGTTACATCCACAAATGCCAGTTAAAACTGTACTGTGCCAAAAGGAAGCCCTATGTTAACAG
>VUQH01067513.1:0-55480 GCA_015106775.1 Etroplus canarensis
AGAACTGCATAACACTATAAACACTATAAACATTATAAACCTTGTCTCTCTCACTCACTCACTCACTCACTCACTCACTCACAAACACACACACACACACGATCTGCACTACCTCAACTGCTGCTACTGCACATCACTTCTCTTCTTTTTCTTTCAGTGCTAGTGTCTTGTGTTGTCTCTTCATTGTGCCTTTCTTGTGTACTGTTATTACACAGTTTTGTTTTTCGTACCATACTCATCTGGGTCAGATGAAAAAGGGTTTTGTTCTTGTCATTGTTGGCTGTTCTTTGCATTGTTTGCAACTATTGTCTATGTTGCACACGTTGCACTTTATTTTTTAACTTAAATTTTAAAATGTGAAAAAAAAATCCTCCTGTCATATGTCTATATGTTTATATGTTGCACCAGGTCCTGGAGAAACGCTATCTCATTTCACTATGTTCTGCGTGAGCTAAATGTGGTTTGAAATGACAATAAAACTCTTGAATCTTGAGTTAACAGGTTGTTATAATGAGTTAAGTACTAAAAGGAAGGGATATGTTTGCTTGACATTTGTTGGCTGTATTGTATAGAATACGGGGAATTAAAATCCTCTGAGAAGTCGAGGGGGTTCATAAACAGCCATATCCAGCAAGACAACCCTAGTTCTTGACCAGCCCTAACCTAGCTTAAGCCATTGTGTGACGCTTGTGAAAATGGAAAAGTGTCCTTAAAATGACAAATATGACCGTGAGAATGATTTGGATGAAGACCCATTAGGTGATCACTGTGTGAAAGTTTCACTAAAATCTGAACAATACTGTAGGAAGAGCAGAGACTCTTGTGAACTGTGATTCACAAGATGGATGGATGGATGGATGACATTTACCTTGCCATGGCACAAGCTCATTGGTCCTTTGACCACATGAGCTAAAAATAGTGACTCTTCAAACGGATTCTGAGTAACCAATAATGCAATTTGTTGTTAATAACCTTTAAGTGGCGGAAAAGCAGCCATTCATTTATTTTGTCTAAAATGATGTCAATTTGCTCAGTTATTAGGATGCCAGCGTCAGGAACCAGCAGGGCAGCTCTCCGAAGGAACAAAATCTTCTACAGGCTTCAATTAGGAGTTTTTGTCTAAAAAATATTGTTCTGTTCAAGGGTGCATTTTTTCTTTTTTTTTTTTTACAAAAAACCTTCCTGTTGTAATAGTCATTTGACAAACTGACAACACAACAGCCCAGCTAGAATGAGTTGGCCAGGATGAATAAAGCTTTTCTGAGATGGTGTTTTCTAAGAGCAGACTTATGGTTCAGAACAAAAAAAATCCTAAGGGAGATAAATTTCAGATATAGAAATACAGTTCAGGCCAAAAAGCTGAGAAATATGTTTTATCTGTCTTGGCCAGTCTGTATTTCTGTCACTGTAGCTGCTGCCGGCTGTGAATTGACAGTGATAACCTCACAAATTAGATTTGGCACTGTGGATTTGAGCTGTGCCAGATCTATTTGAGACTACAATTCTGGACTGAAACTTTCAAGGCTAATGTAGAAGAAATACATTTGAAATTGAGCAGCACTGGACCTTCCCTGGTAAAGACGATTTACTGTAAGACTCAGAAAGGTCAAAACTTAAATCCCACATTTGGAAAAGTTATTTCAAAATAATCTGGTTCACTTTTAAAAGCTGATCAATAACTTCTGATATACACTAGCAGGACTGCTGTGTTTTTGTTGGTAGCTAATGTAATAGACCATCAATCTTTGTGTGTGCTAAGGCATCTAAATATACACAAGTAATTTACCTCACCTTAAAGCTCCTCGACTCCTGCAAAAAAGACATATAGGGTATCCAGAGTTTTCTTCTCTTTCAAGCCATTATATTATTTCATTTGTTTTTCTCTCCTTTAAATCCTGTGAAAGTTGTTGTTTTAGTGACACCTTTCACTGCCTCTTCACCCCTTTCTCTGTAATTTGTTCACTCTGCACTCTGTGGTGTACTAAGAGAGATTACAGATAGCTGGAGGTGTGGCAGTGCTGTAACTGAGGGGCAGAGGTTTTGTGTGTGTGTGTGTGTGCGCGCATGTGTTTGCATTTGTGCGTGTGTAATGTGGGCCCTAAAACTCCAGCTAAACAGTATAAATCGTATTACTTAGAGACAAGAAGGGAGGGAGGAAAAGAAGGATAAACAAACAAGGCAAATTGGATTGCAAAGGCAGGACAGACTTGTTTCAGTCTTTCCTTCACATCTGAATTTGCTGGTTTGAGTCTGATATCACCTATTAACCCATCAAGGCATAATACTGATTCTTGTGTATCCTGTTTTTAAAGGTGATTTAACAGCCAGGGTGCAGAAATAACAGAGAAAGTCAATAGTTTTAAGCCTGGTTTTGATTAACCCCAGATTGTACTGTAGAAACGTGCTTACTGATCTGCAGAGGCACTTGCAGAAAATACCGGGTTAATCTCTGAGGGAGGGTTGAGGTAAATATAGAGGGAGGGAGAGAGCCCTAATAGGATTAGTCTGAGTCACACAAGACATGCGTCACTGCACATGAATGCACAAAACACGCACATATTCCTTTGAATAATACTCATAAACATACTTTGGACATGTGATCAAATGCACACAAATAATGTAAAAGTTTTTTTTTCTTTAGCAAAACATAACAGTGTGGTTTTATTCTACATGTGTCTGTCAGCTATGTTCGTCTCATGAAATGAAACGTCCCAAAACATCGGTGACTTGCTCATCCAGCTCGTGATCTTTCACAGTTCACAGCTTATTGTAATGCATGACGTACAGAAAGAAAGTGATATGTTTTCTTGACATTTGTTGGCTGTATGGAAGATTCATTTTATGAGCATAACAATCCAGATTAGAACTCTCAAGAGAAGCGATGCTTGTGAAAATGGAAAAGTGTCCTTAAAATGACAAATATGACCTTCAGAACTATTTGGATGAAGACCCATTAGGTGATCACTGTGTGAAAGTTTCACTAAAATCTGAACAATACTGTAGGAGGAGTGGTGACTCTTGTGAACTGTGATTCACAAGATGGATGGATGAATGATGTTTACCTTGCCGCGCCATGAGTTCAATGGTCCTTTGACCACATGAGCTAAAAATAGTGACTCTCTTAAACGGATTCAGAGTAACCAATACCGCAATTTGTTATTAATGACCCTAACATAGAGGGAACAACAGCCATTCATTTATTTTGTCTAAAATGATGTTGATTTGCCCAGTTATTAGGATGCCAGCGTTAGGAACCAGCAGGGCAGCTCTCCAAAGGCCAAAAATCTTTAAAACTTTAATTAGGAATTTTTGTCTTAATTATTGTCTAATATTGGTTACATTTAAGGGTGCAAATATTCTTTAACAATAAAACTTCCTGTTGTTCCACTGACTTATAGTAATTTAACAAACTGACAACACAATGTCCCCGTAGTGTAGTGATTTATGCATTCGCCTTACAAGCAAAAGGCCCCTGGTTTGATTCCAGGTGGGGACACAAGCCCCTCTCACCATGGAGGGTTGAGTCAGAAAGGGCATCCAGCGTAAAACCTCTGCCAAATTACCAATGAGGATAAATCTACTGTTGTGACCCCATGGAGAGAATACAAGGGAGCAGCTTATGGTACATTGACAAACTGACAACACAACAGCCCAGCTAGAATGAGTTGGCCAGGATGAATAAAGCTTTTCTGAGATTTTCCAAGAGCAGACTTATGGTTCAGAACAAAAAACCCCAAGGGAGATACATTTCAGATATAGAAATACAGTTCAGGCAAAAAAAGCTGAGAAATATATTTTATCTGTCCTTGCCAGTCTGTATTTCTGTCGCTGTAGCTGCTGCCGGCTGTGAACTGACAGCGATAACCTCACAAATTAGATTTGGCACTGTGGATTTGAGATGTGCAAACACTTATTTTATGAGCATTACAATCCAGATCAATACTCTTTGGAGTAGCAATTCTTGTGAAACTGGAAAACTGCCCAATAAACAACATATGTGACACTGATCTTGAGCACGATTTGGGTGAAGACCCATTAGGTGATCGTTGCGGGTAATCTGGATTAAAGATAAAGTAAAGTGGCCAGAGACAAATACTGTTAGAGTAGGGATTCTTGTGAATTGTGAATGGACATACAGCTGATGGACGCCTCACCACAGATTTAGCTCATTGATCCTTCGCCTGGATGAGCTAAACCAGAATGTCAGTGACCTAGTAGCTCATCCAGCTCACAATCCACAATTTACAGGTTGTTTTAATTTGTGAAGTGCAGAATAAAAGTGATAAGGTTTCCTGTGATTCTTTGGTTGTATTACACAAACGTATAAGAATTAAAATACACTTCTCAAAAAAATTAAATAAACACAATGGGAAAAAAATCATGCTGGATGTCTATACTGATATGGACTGGGTAATGTGTTAGGGATGAAAGGATGGCAGATCGTTTGATGGAAATGAAAATTATCAGCAATTATCAACAGACACCCCAAAAAAACAAAGGGAAAAATGATGCAACAAGCTCATCAGTTTTGCTGAAAGTTAATTGCAGAAACTCAAAATCGTAATCATTAGTTTGCATGACCCCCACGTGCTTGTGGGGGTCATGCTATTTGCTATTAGCTCATCTGTGTTTCATCTGAATGAGCTAAAAATTTAGTAACCAGTTATCTCAGACCCAAACAAGTGAAAATATCAAAGAAATTACGGTACACATAGATCTCCATGAACTGGGTCTGCTAGTTGGTGGAAAAGGCCTACTGACAATATCTTTTGTAACTATTGGAAGTGGTAAGTAGTGATTTTTTTTTTAAACTTTTCATTAAGGTAATTCTAAATATTAAAAGGGCACCTGTTGTTTCACCTTATTTTCTGTCATATACCCTGTTACAAAGGTGGTCTCCACCTGCTTCATTTTCACCTCCATCACCAGCATCTAGATTCTAGGGGGGTCCTGTACTACGTCTGATTGTTGTTGGACTCCTCTCTGCTATGTCATTTCAACAGAGTCTAATCAACAAATAATTTATCAATTAAAGTCTGTACCTCAATAAATCAGTTTCAGTTCTTTTAAATGATCTCGTCTTACTGAAGTAGTTAAGCCAAAAGCTAAAGCTTCAGGTTTGCTCTGAACATTCACTTTCAAATAGTTTTTTCTACTCTTGGCTCTTTATGATGTCAGTGACAGAGGGCATCACAGCAGCTGCATTGGAGCAGCCCATCAAAAAGAACATTGCCTCAACATGAGAGGAGCTGAAAATAGATTGTTTCAAACAATGGATGAAATGAGGGGCTACACCAGGGCCCACTACATGCAAATCTACTCAAGCAGAGTGGAAGCTAGAAATATGGAGATGGAAATGAGTGTAACAGGTTTTCCTTAAGGATCATTTCTCTAACTAATTATTTTTTTCATTTTAATTCAATAACAAACTCTTAATCTTCGATGCAAATATCATGAAACTGTAGAGCAGTCAGCATAGCAGAAGCATGCTTCACTGGTCAGCAATGAATAAGGGATAATGACTGTAAACAAAGAGAAAGAGGAGAAGTAATGGTGGCTTGCTGTAGCCAAAACTGACCATTATTTAGTTACCGGGGAGACAAACACCAGTGGGCACTAATTAAAAGAAGTCTCAGCTGCATTTTGGGACGTTCATGTGAGCACTAAAATAAAACTGTAGAGTGCCAAAAAAGGAGGCAGAGTAGATTTGATATTTTACCCACAATTGGCAGTGTCAGTGCTTCCATGTACTTTTAACTGAGCTTGAGGTGCTAATGCTTTACTGTATCCCTGTTTGAGCACAAGATAAATTCAGTGCAGAAAAATGTGAACCATTCAAGCCTTTAACATTAAAGGCTTTATTCATCTTCTGGTAAAAACAAAACAAAAAAAACATACTTTGAAAACACAGAAGAGAGACAAAATGTTAGCGCTACTAAAATTCTCTATATTAATTTGTTTCAACAACCAAAATGCAACCAAAGCTGCAAGTTTTGGTTAAAACTGCAAAGCTGAGAACACTGGAAATCAATTCTGCTGCTGTTCCAAGTGTGAAAAATGCATTGGTAACAGGTGATAGAAAACATAGATACATTCATGAGTTACAAATAAGGATGATATTAACCCCTAAAATGTAAACAATGGGGTTTTAAGAGTCACTAAAAGAGAGGAGCAGACGTGGTTCCCAACCCCAGAATTTATATAAAAGATAAATATAGCCTCAGGGTCTGAGAAATGAGGAAACATGCATTTTCATTGGCCAGGATGTGACAACTCTTCTGGTTGCAAAATAATGACTGCAAAAAAGGTCAATGTATGGAAGTACGCTATATGGACAAAAGTATTAGGCCACCTACACATAAAACCTATATAAGCTTTTATGACATTCCAATCTAAATCCATGGGAATTAATCTCAAATTGGTTCCCCTTTGCAGTTTTAACAGCTTTGGCTTTTCTGGAAAAGCTTTCGACAAGATTTTTGAGTATGTCTCTGTATTTTATGGGGTTGAGATCAGGGCTCTGCATGAGTCAGTCAAGTTCTTCCACACCAAACTCATCCAACCTTGCTTTGTGCCCTGGGACACAGTCATGCTGGAATCAAAAGGGGCCTTTCCCAAACTCTTCTCACAAAGTTGGAAGAATAGAATTGTCCAAAATGTGTTGGTGAGTGGAAACAATAAGATTTCCCTTCACTGGAAAAGAGGGGCTCTAGCCAATCCAAAAAACCTATAGCATTATCCCTCCTCAGCAGAGCGTTGGTGACTTTTAAGCACTATAGGCCGCAGCACTCAGCGACCCCACTCTGTAACTGTAGGTGGTCTGCCACATGGTTCCTGAGCTGCTATGGTCCCCAAATGCTTCCATTTTGCAATAATATCACTTACAGTTGATTGTAGAATATCAAGAAGGAAAGAAATTTCAACAACTGACTGATGCAATTGTGGCATCCTACTACAGTTCCCCAGTGAATTCAGTGAGATCAAGGACTCATTTTTTCACAAATGTTTGTAGAGCAGACTGCATGGCTAGGTGTTTGATTTTAGACATCTGTGGCAATGGGACTGAATGAAACAACTGAGTTCATTAATTATGAGGTGTGGACTAAATTTTGTCCATATAGTGTAAGTGGGAAAATTGCCATACTTATTATGACCTTTGTAAATATTTTCCTAATGAGTTTATGGTTTGCAATCACATGTTTCATATGTTGTAGAATACTACATGATGTTCATTTTGTAAATATCATCCAATTTAGATTAATTAAGACAATAAAGCATGGATGATTTTTTTAAACTGCTGCAGCCAAAATGCTCCACTCAAAGGCATCAAAAAGGGAGTCCACAAACCAATGGGCAACATCAAACATATATATGAAGTGAGTTAACAGGAAAGACTAAAAAATACAATTATACTTGTTCTACACAACTTTAAGATTTTTTTTTTGCTTTTATTTTGGTGATTTACTGTTGTACTTTACTCTCTCAAAACTCTAAAAGTTGTTCAACTAAAACTAAGGAATAAACAAAAATCTTGTTGTAGAACTGATCCATCTGAAATGCAAGGAAAAACCATTTGTTCCTCATAAGCCAAACATGCTGAAAACCACTGGGAGTAGAATAGAAGAGAGCAAAGGCAGTGTTTTAGTGAGCGTGTTTTCTTCAGAGAGAGAGAATTTAGTCAAAAAAGAAATTTAATATAATCTTGATACTTAAGTAGCTCACATTTTAACGCAACACATCCTGCAGGTCTAATATACCATTTGGGGAAGTTTAAGTGAAATTGCTCAGGTTGAAATATTAGAGGACATTTCTAAATTGCATAAGGTAAACTATCATTCAGTCTTCTTCAAATTCATCCTATTTTATTAGAAAATATGTAAGGGAAATTTATGCATAATGTCCTGGAGTTAAGAATTTTTTAATATAAAACTATTAATGGTCCAGCAGTGGACAAGGGTTGTCTGTTGGATGCAATAAATAAAACAAAAGCTGGTAACTGACTCTTCAAGAGTTAACTCTACATCTAATCTCCTCTCTCAAGAGAAAGATCCAATAGTGGAGAGAAATGCAAGGAAAAACCATTTGTTCCTCATCAGCCCATTGTCCATCTCTTTCACCTTTCTTCATTTATTCTACTGCTTTTTGTTACATTTCCTCCATGGTTTAACACCTATCACAGCTACGTTCCATTTCCCTCAATCTTATCACTATGCAAAAGTTTGTTCTCTCTCACTCCTCTTTGCATCCTCTTGCCTTCATCACAGCTCGTCCCGTGCGCTCCAGTTCTCTAGTTCAGACTGCAGTACGTCAGAGTTCTGGGCCTCAAAGCTCAGCTCCTCTTGCTGCTGAGTCTTCCTGGACTTGGCTCGGTCCCAGTCAGTTTTGAGTGACTCGTTATCCCAGACCACTGATGTTTCCGTGTCACTGATGTAGCCCGGGTCTCCTGTGTAATGGGTTGGATACACCAGAAGCGGCTCAGCAGAAAATGCACGCAGGTCCCGGCGCTCAAAGTGGTCCATGTACTCTGATCTGATGAGAGAGACGAGTGGGGACGTGATTAGATTAACAAGAGTGCCACAGAAAAGAAATCACAAAGAAGAGACAGATAACAGGAACAAAGAGAACATGAAGAGAGCAGATGGGTTATACTTACACTGGATGTTTGTTGTACATGACAGGAAGGAACTCATCAACAGGAAGCATCTTGCTCAGAGGCTCAGCTCTGAGGAGTTTCTGGGCTCCTTGTAAGGACAACATGTAGCCAAGAGTCCAATAGGAGTAGTCTGCCTTCACCAGATTGTGAATGTTTGGTAAGGATTTCTCTGGATGGTCCACCTGCATTCGTTTCCGCCCAATATAACTATAATTTAGAGATGAGAGGCAATAATTATAGACTTGAAAGAGAAATGAATAACAGTTAAAGCTATAAAATTTCAAATTAAAACAAGTAATTTAAGCAGAATTGTTGCTGAAAAAGCTCAAAAACATCTGCGCAGTTCTTTCTGTTTTACAACTTTGGTGAATCCAGATGGAAGAGCTGGAAAAGAAAGGCATCATCTTAGCTTTGATCTCAATCTATATTTGATTTACCCTGTTAATCACATTCTCCTGAATTAACTGTGAGCTTCACTGTCATTAGTAACTATGAATCACCACTTATTTTCTCACATACAGAGCACAATGAAAAACCTCTGCCTCCACTCATAAAAAAGTCTTATTAAATATATATATTTATTAGATAAATCAAAAAATCTTAATTGTTTTAAATTTGGCCACTGTCTCTTTTAAGGTAGCCTTCATGGGCAGTGTAGCACCTCTTCTATTGATCTTGCAATGCTAGGACTGCCTCTTGGAAGTCCTGTTCTGACCACTTTTATGTGTTCATTTACTACTTTTATGACACCCCCCCCCACTGTGTCACAACAGCAACCCTTCAACATGCAATTTTTTAAAGGAAGAGGATGAAGTCATAGGAAGACAAATGTGGCAAGTAGGGCTGGTGGTGAAGTAAAAGGGTGTGGTGCAAAAAAGATTCCTTTTAACCAGCTAGGCAGCATGGTGTTGCAGTGGTTTAAATACAGTAAAACATTCCTGGTTCGAATCCATTGTCCAGCTTGGGCCTTTCTGTGCAATGTTTGCATGTTCTCCACATGCTTGCGTGGGTTATCTCTGGGTAGTCTGGCTTCCATCCACAGTCCAAAGACATGCATGTTAGGTTAATTAATGGTTTTAAATTGGCCATAGGTGTGATTGGAAACATAAATAACTGTCTGTCACTCTGTGCTAGCCCTGCAACAGACTGGCAAACTGTTGAGGGTGTACCCAACCTTTCCCCCATTGACAGCTGGGATAGGCTTCAGCACCCCAGTGACCCTAAATTAAATGGATGGATGGATGAACCAGCTGTGAACAGACACAGTTACAGTCCTTTGTGGTAAATGTTCTTCCTCCGGTGCCTCAGAACATTACACAACCTTGTGAATGTCGATTCATTGTCGACATTGTGCATTGTCCAGGTTCCACTCCTTACCTGATGTGCCTTTCTGTGGCTCGGACATTTGCTGGGCAGATGTGGTCTCTGAGTCATACCCTGAAATGCAGCTCTTATCACCAACATTTACGTAGATTGGTTAAGTTTAACACAAAGCTGATATCTGTGGTGAAATCGCAAATGGATACATGGTTGGTCATAATGGGACCCAAAAGGAGTGATCCAGGCGGGGCACCGGCAGCCACACAGAGATGCACAAAGAGATGACCTTGAAGGGGAAATTTAAATCCGGAATGGTTTTTGATTTTGATGGGCAGAATTGCTGAAATTTTGTATAGTGGTCAATTATGTTCTTGTATTGTCTGCAACTACACTATGTTGCACATGTTGCACTTTATTATTATCTATTTTATTTTATTTTTTTCTTTCAAAGTTTTATTTTTAAATTTTAAACTGCTTTAAAAAAAAAAAACAAAAAAAAACTTCCTGTCATATGTCTGTATGTTTATATGTTGCACCAGGTCCTGGAAAAATGCTGTCTCATTTCACTATGTCCTGCGTCAGCTGTATGTGGTTGAAATGACAAATAAATAGCTCTTGAACACAGTTCTGTAGTTTATCAAAATACTTTATTAATCAAAAAATAAAAGAATTTCAGCCACAAACGGAAATTAAAATGCTGCTGTTTTCATTGGGCCTAGGCTCATTTAAGCTGGACTAAGGTGAAGGTGAAAGCTTTCATTTGTTAAGAACCCAATCACCCACTAAACACATTTTCAACAAAAATACAACAAAGAAAGCCCTGAATTATTTAATCAAGAAACAAATATTTGGTTTCCAGAACTGCATGTATTGATTTCCTTGGTTTCCACACATTTACAGTGTTGTTGTGAAAGAAGGTGATGCAACCTGCCTTCATTCCAACTTTTTAAAAATAAACTTCTGGCATTAAATTAAAAATAAGGAAATGTTAATAAACAAAAAAGTCATTGGTTTTAACAATTATTACTTTTGATTACTTTTAATTAAATATGTTTAAATGGTTTGCAGATCATTACATTATGTTTTTATTTACCTTTTTCACAGGATCCCAACTTTTTGAAAACAAAGCTGTACTTATATTGTTTGAGGTTTTGTTTGCTACATGTTGTTTAGAGGGCACAGGAAAACTGCACTTTGTACCATCAGAAGGTCAGCTGGCATGCGGTCTGAAAGTAAAAAGGGATTAAAATTGCAATAAAAATGGATTTAGAGATTGTGCCTCATAACATATTTAATTTTGAAAAGTAGATTAAATAAAAAATGTCTCCTCTCTGAGAGGGTAGTCTGCTAGGATCTGATAAAATAGGGTGGAGTTAATTAGAGAAGGGCCAGAGCCCCACAGCTGCTCAAACTTAAAATCAAAGATAGGTAAGGTAAGAAAACCCTATCTCATTTCTCTCCAGCTTATCAAGCCTCATGGTGGCATGTTTACCACTTAGCATTAAGTCTCATCAGAACTTCAGTCATGTGAAAAAGAAAGTACACCCTCTTTCAGTTCTAAGGTTTTACGTATCAGGACATAATAATAACCATCTGCTCCTTACCAATTCCTAAAATTATTCAAATACAACCTCAGATGATAACAAGCATGCAACATTTTCCAAAATGCAGAAGCAGTATGTGGAAAAACTAAGTACACCCAATAGCATGTAGCATCACCTTCCACGTCAATAACTAGAAGTAATAGTTTTCTGTGTGACTTTATCAGTTTTTCATATCTTTGTAGAGTAATTTTTGTCCACTCTTCTTTACAACATTGCTTCAGTTCATTGAGGAATGTAGGCATTCATTTATGTGCAGCTACAGCATTTCAGTCAGGTTGTGGTCTGGACTTTTACTCTGACTTCTTTTCTTTTTCAGCCATTCTGTTGTAGATTTGCTGGTGTGCTTGATGCTCAGTGTCCTGTTGCAAGCTCTAATTTTGGCCAAGTTTTAGCTGTTGAACAGATGGCCTCATATTTGACTCTAAAATTCTTTGGTATACAGAAGAGTTCATGGTTGACTGCAAGGTGTCCAGGTCCTGTGACTGCAAAACAAGGCCAAATCATTCCTTTTCCATCACCATGCTTACAGTTGGTAGGAAGTATTTGTGTATGTCTACTTTGCTTGTTTTTCACCAAATTATGGCCAAACATCTCTACTTGGTCTTGTCTGTCCAAAGGACATTGGGCTAGAAGTCTTGTGGTTTGTTCAGATGCAACTTAACAAGCCTAAGCCATGCTGCCATGTTCTTTTTAGAGAAAAGCTTTCCACTAACACTTTCAAACAAACTATAACTGTTCAGTCTTTTTCTAATTATTTTGTCATGAACTCTAACATTTAACATGCTAACTGAGGCTTACAGAGTCTGGGATGTAGCTCCTGGGTTTACTGTCATTTCAGAGTATTGCACAGTCTGACCCTAGGGCAAATTTTCAAGGACGTCCACTCCTGGGAAGACTGGCAACTGTCTTGAATGTTTTCCACTTATGTATAATCTTTCAATGAAGAAAGTTGGACTTTAATTTTTTTGGAAATTACCTTATAACCCTTTCCAAATTAATGGGTAGCAATAATTGCGTCTCTAAAATCATTGCTGGTGTCTTTCCTTTATGGCATTGTGTTAACACACACCCGAATGCTCCAGACCAGGAAACTGCCAAACCTCTACTTTTGTTGATGTGGTTATACTTGCTCATGATCAATTAGTTAAGTGCATTTGACCAGCAACTCTTGGCTACAACTTACCTTACCTTCCTAATTCTGTGGCAGCAGCAAGGGTGTACTCAGTTTTTTCACACACTGCTGTATTCTGGCTTAGATTTTGTTTAATAAATTATGACACAATGTAACATCCCGTGTTGTTGAGAGGTTGTGTTTACCTTTAGACCTGCAAAGGACTAGATGAGTTTTTTATTATTACACTAGCATACTTTATTTTTCACATGCCTGTAGCTATATCTGGAAATCCAGAGTGGATCCAGATCGGTATGAGTTTTGCTTGTGATTACAGGCGGGTGTGTGCGCGCATGTGTGTCTGTCTGTCTGTCTATAGGTCGTATCACTAAGTGTGCCTACATGTGTAGTGCCATTTGTGAGGGTACTTGTGTCCATGTGAATCTGTGAGCACACTGCAGTTTTTGCTTGTATCTATGTGGACAAGTGTCCTGTCAATGTTGATTAGATAGGAGCTGTGCCCTGCAGTAGGTGGACATACTGGCTGACTAGCACACAGGGGCGGAGAAGGCAGGAGTGGTGTTTTTCCACTGGCTCTGTAGTTTAGAGAGCGGCTGAGGTGATAGCCAGTCTGTCTCTAGGTCACTCTGATAACATGGCTGTACACACAACATTCTTCATCTTGGGGGGGATATATATACAAGTGTCATGGAGTTTCTATATGAGCAGGAATGTCTACACATACACCTCCATTCAAGTATACACCATGAGACCACACTGACCAATGTGATCTGTCATCGATCGCTGAGTTAGAGGGCCTTGGGAGCGGTAACATTTAAGTTTTAGAGAAAAACAACAAAAAAAGAAAATGACCGACAAAATTAAAAACAAACCACTAAAATTATTTTTCAAAAACTCTGGCAATAACCAAGATTTCAGAATCTCACAGATAGAACATGTACACCATATAAACGGATTTCAAAATGGTTCCTTTAGCCAGAAATATGTCAGTCGTCATAATAAGGGAAATCTCTTAAGACAAATGGGGCAAATAGGAAAGTGGTGACTAAGAGAGACTAAGTAGAAACCAGTTTAAAAATTAAAATTTAACATAATTGTTCTAAAAAATGGGCAATGTTTGGTAGTTAAACACAAAGCTTGCACACTTATGAAAATGTATTATATAGGTCTTTTTGACTCATTTGTTGCATTGTTGCTTCATCACAGTGCCAGACCATTTTCAAAGCTGAAAAGTCAGCTGACACACAGGTCAAAGTTCACTTGGGGCAACCCAGAGCAGTGACAGGCCAGCAGCGGTCAGAGGATGTTGTTGGATAAACAAAAGAAGCAGGAAAAGACGGTTGAGGATTGGGAGCCAAAGAATCAGTTAGGGATCAACACAGCCTATCTCATTACTCCCAGGCACAATAAGCACAACAACACTCTGTGCACTTCATAATTACTGCTTGTTATGCCACAAACAAGCTATGTTTATTACCACTTTCTTCTCCTTGGTGCTTTCAATGGAGAAAAAAATCATCCTCTAATTGCCATATATTTTTAATACTAGAACACATTGGTTTCATGGGCAATTTGTCTGCTGTCCTGAAGATGGCTAGTTAATAAAGTTTTTATCTGTCAACATGGAGCACAGAAGAGGATTCAAGGTCACTGCTGTATACTCAAAACAAGGGTTGGCCATTGTATCTACCACCACTTTTGTTTACATAATTATATAAATAAGATCAAATTTTCTTCTCAGAAAAAAAGACAAATAAACATAATTTGAAGCTGATTATGTCTCAAGGACTTTCAAGGATGGCTATTTTTTAATTTTATAATATTTCCAGCAGTTATGTGCTTCATATTGCATCTACATATGTGTATTTTTTAATTCATAGCAAACACATGCATTTAATTTTCATGTAATTTTGCAGAGATGAGAGGTGGTAAATTTGTTGTCATAATATATCTAAAAGTTCTAGCTAAAAAGCAGTAGGAGCAATAGGTCTGAAACCACAGTGATATACTAAACATTCTAGCAGTTCCAGATGTTGGATATTGATTAAAAAAGAGAAATTGAAAAAAAGAGATTGTGAATAGAAGATTAGTAGAAAAACCAAAAAAAGAAAAAAAAACCCACCACCTTCAGCTGCTCCCTTGTATTCTCTCCAAGGGGTTGCTAAAGCGGATTAATCTGCATTGGTAATTTAGCAGAGGTTTTATGCTGGATGCCCTTCCTGATGCAACCCTCCATAGTGATAGGGACTTGTGTTCCCACCTGGAAAAGAACCAGGGACCTTGTGCTTGTAAGGCGAATGTGTAAACCAAAAAAACCACCACCAACAACAAAAACAACCTTATTTAAGTCAGGCTTCTCTGAGCCACAACAGTAAAGCCAAACTAAAATTGAAGAGAGACAACATTATGTTTTGAGCTCAATATGTGGAAGTGGCATGTTTAGCCACCTAGCTGTACTGTCTTGCTGTATTGTCTTGGATTTATAATGCAATATCATATTCAATTTACATACTAATATTATGTTACAGCAAACTGGTCAACCTCTAAAACCTCATTTTAGTACTTTCCATTTTTTTCACTCATTACAATTTGACTGCGTTGTGGTAAAAAAGATATATTTACTGAAATGCCTAGAACTCAGCTGGTATGCCTCCTCCTTAGCTCTGACTATGTGTGACCTTGACCTTTGACACCACAATCTCGTAAATGTTATCAGATATTCCTTTGATCATAGGTAGTCACAACACAAAGTTTGTTTAAAAAATCCAGCGAGCAAGTCAGTCGGTAGTAGTAAATTTTGTTATAGATGACACAAGATGAAAAGATGTGCAGACCTCAAAAAATATGATCAGATCTTCTACCCATCATAGTGATCAACCATAAATGCACTGGTAATGATCCAGCTGCCCAGTTAGCTCCTCTTGCGGTAACAATATTTTGTGACCTTGACTTTTTTCAAAAATGTCATCAGTTCTTCTACTTATCATAGTAGTTAAGTACACAAAATTGAACTAGGATCAAGCAGTCCCAGTAAGCCCCTACAATGGTAGTGAGAATTTTTATTAACAACAGTGTATGACCTTAAACTTTGACCCTACAATCTAATCAATGTTATCAGATACTCTACTCATCATAGGTATTAGCCACAAAAAGTTTGGTAAAGATCCAGCCAACAAGTTAGCTCCTTCAGTGGTAACAAAATTTGTAATGGATGGACGGATGGGCGGTAAACCTGACAACATAATGCTTCCACAGTCGAGGCATAATAAATTGATTATTATGTATTTAGTGCGTTTCTAATGTTACTGATCACATTTACCCACACATGTCCCCTATTATGTAAACATCATGAATTTGGGGTTCCGCATCTTGCCCAAAGACACTTCAACATGCAAGCTGGAGGAGCCAGGGACTGGCCCACTCTAATTTCTAAGTCATGAGTGCCTCCACTGCTTTACGTGGATTTAAAGTTCACTACAGTGTATACTTTGACTAGAAACAAATTATACAGTCCTAGTCATGTTCTCAACTTTGAATTTAAATATTGTGGAGTAGGTTTTCTGGCATGGTCAAGATACAGGCTTTTACGGTGACACTGTGATATGATTACTGAATAGATTAATCGCTCCCTGAACTAATCTACTATATTCAATCAAGTAAACTAGCACAAGTGAGAAATACTGGCTTTAATAATAAAACGTTTAAAGTATCCTGACTAAAGTTGTATAATAATAATAATAATAATAATAATAATAATAATAATAATAAATGTTTTCCTATTTGGTTTGGTTATAGTTTCTTTAGCACAAAGGCAATGCCAATAAAGATCAGGAGTATCATTATAAGTGCATTGCTACACAATTAACAGTACAGTGACAACAGCAGGATGGCAACTTGTGCCATGTTAATGTACAATAATACTGGGACACTATGGGATGAATGTAGCTGCTAGAACTTATAATGCTAGCAGTGGTTAGGATTTACTGTGCCCCTTTGGGGATGATTGGATTAATTCCATACGTGGAAACACACCAAAAACCAGTCCACAGTTGAAAAAAACCCAGTATGTTTTTAGTGTATTCCCTATTTCGGCCTATTTCACGACCCAAAAGGTATGTAGAATCCAATTTCGCTTCTGTTGATCAGGAATTCACTAGCCTTGGTTTCTCATCATGATCTTTACTCTTGATCCTGTTGATGCTGCAGTGATCAAATGTTGTATATGCAAGGTTCGTGTTTTTTCCTAAGTAGTTTGCCACATGTCGAGGTCAGGGATAAAGGCTGGGCGGATTAGAGCCTATATTGACTCAATGAGAGGAGGCCATATGGGCGAATGAGATCCATGTCCATGAAGCACTAATCTGGTGATGCCCTGAGTGACCAAGGATGGACACTGCCCACAACAGCTAAGAGGCTTGGGAATTCAAAAGCAGCCTGTGGCCTGCTCTACTGTACCCTGGACATTAGTGCCCCCATCTGACCCTGGATACTCAGAAAGGAAAAAAGAGCCCTGACTGTAAAAGAAGATTAAAAACACTATTAGAGTAAACAAACTTATGTAACTGTATTGGTGCCATTCATTCAAAATGTACAGAGAGGAAACAGTCATGTGAAGCTTACTACTAAAATTTAGATGAAAAGCTTTTCTTCAAGTAATATATTCAGATTGATATAGAAATGTAGAAAATAAAAAAGTGAAGACACTATAATGTAGAGACATATGTCTTTAAAGGGAAATTACTACTACATAAAGAAATTTATACAGTCATTACCAGTGTGTGTCCCATAGCAAATATAAGTTTAAAAAAAAGAAAGAATGCATAAATTAAGTTGTAGAAGGTAAGGCAAGTGAAAAAACAGAAGTGGAGATAAAACAAAAAGGAGGGGGTATTTATTAGAGATTCTGTCCCAATGATTGGCTGCAAGGCTAGTAGCAGAAGGACAAATGGACAAATCTAAGGAGCTAATAACACTGAATACGGAAAGGCCCTCATGGGCAAATCTGGCACTAAGATGATAATGAGATTATAAAACCCCACTATATTGCGGCAAATTGTATAAGTGTTTCATTGAACCTTGTTGAACTTTCATTTATGCATGCCAGGCTCTTTCCCTTTTTGTCTCTCTCCTTTCTTCTCATTCCTGGGTTGATAGGTAGAGCATGAGTAAGGAAGAAAGGGAGAAAAATGCCTTCTGGATAGAGTTTACCTAGTGCAGGGTTGAACAGAAGATAACAGATTGGGCTTTTCATACATGCTTGTAGTTTGCATTATCAAAATAGCCTAAACTGTTTTAGGGCCCTATGAGCTGCGATTTCAAATCTCACCTCATATTTTGTCTGCATACATTCATATGTCATGTACATTTATGGACAGACTGCTTGTATCTATTCCATTATATACAGTTAGGTGGAAACATTCTGGGACAACGACAGATTTTTTATAACTTTGCCTCTGTACATCACCACAGTAGATTTTACATCAGTCAAAATGTGATCAAACTGCAGACTGAGCTTTAATTCAAGAGTTCTGATAAAAGAATTGATTTAAATATTTAGAAATTACAGCCATTTTTATACACAGTTCCCCATTTTCAGAAGCTCAAAAGAAATGGGACTAATCACTGACAAGCAGTTTCATGGTCAGGTGAGTCCTGTTCTCTCACTATTCCATAACAAACAGCAGAAAAAGACCTGAAATTGATTAGAAGTGTTTATCTTACTTTTGGTAGCTGTTCACAGAAACTCTTATTATGAGGTCCAAAGAGATAATGATGGGAGTAAAAGAGGCCATCATTAGGCTTCTATGTATGCCCTGCCTGCTAGCATCTTGCACCTTACTGTAATGTGTTGTATTGTCTCTGGGGCATCTCTGCACAGCCTGCACCTGGAGTCTTGCCTGGTGTGGTAGACCCCAGCTTCTATCGATCTTGTGCTCAGAGCTTTTTCCTGTGCTGCCATGATTAGTGCCTCTGTGCTGTCTTTCAATCCAGCTTTGTCCAGCCATTGGTAGGATTTTCCGATATCAGCCACTTCTTCTATCTGCCGGTGGTGCATGCCGTGCAGGGGCTTGTCCTTCCATGATGGTTCCTGTTCTTGATCCTCTTCTATCCTGGGTTTCTGCTGCCTGAGATTTTGACCAAGCACGTGATCAGTTGTGGCCATCTTTCTGATATACTCATGGATCTTTGTTGTTTCATCCTGGATAGTATCTCTAAAATTCACTAGTCCTCAGTCTCCTTCCTTCCTCTTAGCATATAGTCTCAGGGTGCTGGATTTGGGGTGAAACCCTCCATGCATTGTAAGGAGCTTTCTTGTCTTGATGTCAGTGGCTTCTATCTCCTCCTTTGGCCAGTTAATTATCCCAGCGAGTACCTGATGACTGGCAGGGTGTGAGTGTTGACTGCCCAGATCTTGTTCTTCTCATTCAGCTGACTCCTCAGGACTTGACTTACTCTCTGCAGGTATTTGGCAGTTGCGACTTCTCTAGTGACCTCTTCGTGGTTGCCATTTGCCTGTGGGATTCCAAGGTACTAGTAGCTGTCCTCAATGTCCGCTATGCTGCCTTCTGGTAGTGCAACCCCCTCAGTTCTGACTACCTTCCCTCTTTTCATTACCATCCGACTACACTTCTCCAGCCCGAATGACATTTTGATGTCATTGCTGTACAGAGATCTATGGAAATCCTGGAAGCTGTTGGAGCCACTCTCCCAGTCTGGCAGTCACTGCCTCGAGTGTTCTGATTACCAGAGGCACCACTGTTGGTTTCACCTTCAACATCTTTTCTAGCTCTTCTCTCAGCCCTTGGTATTTCTCAAGCTTCTCATGTTCCTTCTTCCTGATGTTGCAATCACCTGAGACTGCAACATCTATCACCACGGCCTTCTTCTTCTGCCTGACCTACAACGTCCGGTTGGCTAGCCATCAAAATATATATATATATATTACCTGTTTAGGAATTACATTACATTGTCAAACCCCTTGAATTAAAGCTGAAAATCTGAACCTGAATTGCCTTTGAATGTTTAATTTAAAATTTCTAGTGGTAAAAAGACGCAAAAAAGTCCCAAAACTTGTTGATGTTTAGTTAGTATTTCTTGCATAAATGTCTGTCATAAACTATGTGGAACCAGTAAATCCATACTTACTGGCCAAATTATGAACACACTTAAGAAGTTTTCTAACTTTGGTCAAAAAATTAGGATGCATAACTTTTGTTTTGAGTTGTTAAACATACAAATATATTTCAATAAAATTCACTGTACATGAAAGAATGAGTGAGGTCCTGATTAGTGGAGGTAAATTTGAGAGTAGTAAAATTAAACCTATTTTTCCTCTCCATATTGCTGATATGCGACTGTCAACATATTGTAAGTTATTGAGAAGTCACCTATATAACTTAACAGTGCTCTTGTTGTATTATGATTCTTAATCTTGAGCTTACATTTTTCTGAATAAAATGTATACAGGGTGTGCCAAAATTTTCCTACTGTTAAATAGAATTATTCAGGACCAAACAAGCCCCTTTTATTAGCTGTAACACACAATGAGTTTCTCAACTTCATTTTTATTGGTTGTAAATTCCAGTAAACAACAAGAACAACAACCCAAACACTAATTTTGGATGACTTGATACTACTGTTGCACAGAAACCTTGCATAGAAGAAAACAATAAAATAACTATTAATAAAACAAAAAACAGCAACTATCTCTTTCAGAGTATCCACAACAAAAATTACACAATATATAAGAAGAAAAAAGGGGAAACAAAAGATCTCTAAACTGCTTTGACATGGTCTCTTTCTCGCCATATTGTAAGCAAATTTTTAAAACAATTCTGTAATAACTCAATCAGGGCAAAGTACAACACACCTCTTATTTAGGCTTACGATCTTACAAGTGTATCTGAAGGCGTTTATGATACTGAATTACATATAATTATTACTTTATAACAGACAAACACAACCTGAATTCCAGAAAAGTTGGGACAATCTTCAAATTTGAACAAAATGAAAACTAAAAGACTTTCAAATCACATGAACCAATATTTTATTCAAAACAGAACATAGATAACATAAAAAATGCTCAAACTGGGAAATTGTACACTAAATGAGCTCATTTCAAATTTGATGCCTACTACAGGTCACAAAAAAGTTGGCACGGGGGCAACAAATTGCTGTAAAAGCAAGAAAGTTCAAAAAGATTCAGCTGGGAGAACATCTAGCAAGTAATTAAATTAATTGATATCAGGTCTGTAACATGATTAGCTATAAAAGGGACGTCTTAGAGAGGCAGAGTCTCTCAGAAGTAAAGATGGGCAGAGGCTCTCCAATCTGTGAAAGAGTGCGTAAAAAGATGGTGGAATACAATGTTCCTCAATGTCAGATTGCAAAGGCTTTGCAACTCTTATCATCTACAGTGCATAACATCATCAAAAGATTCAGATAAATTGGAGATGTGTGTAAGGGACAAGGCTGAAGACCTTTATCGGATGCCCGTGGTTTTCGGGCCCCCAGACGACATTGTATCACTCATTGGCTTGATTGTGTCACTGATATGACTAAATGGGCCCAGGAATACTTCCAGAAACCACTGTCATTTAACACAACCTACTATGCTACTGTGCTACAGGTGCCAACTAAAGTGGTATTTGAACGTGGTCCAGAAGCGCCGTTGCGTTCTGTGGGCCAAGACTCATTTGCAATGGACTGTTTCAAAGTGGGAAAGTGTTCTATGGTCAGACAAGTCCAAATTTGACATTCTTGTTGGTAATCACGGACACCGCGTCCTCCGGGCTAAAGAGGATCTTTCACCTATAGAGAACATTTGGTGCATCATTAAACAAAAAATACGTCAAAGACGACCACGAACTCTTCAGCAGCTGGAAACCTATATCAGGCAAGAATGGGACTGAATTCCAACACCAAAACTCGAGAAACTCATAACCTCAATGCCCAGGCGTTTTCAAACTGTTTTGAAAAGAAGAGGAGATGCTACACCATGGTAAACATGCCCCTGTCCCAACTATTTTGAGACCTATAGCAAGCATCAAATTTGAAATGAGCTCATTTTGTGCATAAAATTGTAATATTTTTCAGTTTAAACATTTGTGATGTTATTTATGTTCTGTTGCTCATGTGATTTAAAAATTTTTTAGTTTTCATTTTGTTTAAATTTAAAGAACGCCCCAATTTTTCTGGAATTCAGGTTGTACATTTACGAGCCAGTTCCATCAGCAATTTCCAGATCACTGTGATTTAGTCAGTCAAAAATGTGACCCAGACAATATCCTCACCCTTTGGATCCAGATCAAAGGTTGGCGTCCGGGTTCATCTGAGTTTACCTGGCTACATCCTGCAATCTTAGCAGAAAGTGTGCCAGTCAGGCTAAGAAAACACATAATACATATGTGTACACACACACACACACACACACACACACACACACACACACTTCCATGTGATCTTCTACCAGGGTAGCGGACTTCCACCCTACCAAGCTGAAAAAACAGTGGTTGGAGGAGGTGAGGTTCATTTGGGTGGAACTACATTTACTAAATCAACTCACACAAACATCAATCAAACACTGTTTCTGTGCATGATTGATGTTTGTGTGTGGTGAAAAAGTGCAGACAGATAGAGGTGTTTCACACTCAGCAATGCGTGGATCAGGAAAGTGAGGGTTACAGTCTAGTTAGACATAGAACAGGATAAAACACATCTGTAATAAAAGCATGAGAATGTATGTCAGGACGCCTGCCTTTATTTTAAGGTACTCTTTTTTGTCTCTGTGTCCTGGTACAACTGTTAACATTCATTCAGTAATGGATGGGCTTTAGGTAAAGAAAATGTCAACGTGTCTCCCATGTCATTGCACGAAAAATATTTCTCATTTCTACAACAATATTGCATTATTTTTTTCCACCCCACTGGCAGTTATTTTCATTCAAGATACAGATATCAACACAGTCTTTCCACATAATCCTCACTGTTATATTGGAAAGCAAAAAAAATGTAAGAATATCAAAAAAGTGCATACATGCATATTTGTATAGTATAGGAAATGAAAGTGAATCCCCATCCGCAGTCCATTATAGTTAATTACAGCACTGTGTTGGGATGCTTGTACGAGAGCATGGTTGGTAATTAAAGTACAGGTAAGACATTAACTTATTTTGTTAGCCATTAATCAGTGTTTACCTTCAGTGAGCTCTCCCTTTGTAATTAATAATCAGCTTGGACAATGAGTAATCACCCAAGAGGAAGTTGTGCGTTCATGTGTGTGCTTTAACATATTGGAACGTTATTAGCAAAGGGGTTTTCCCACCTTTGAAACTACAGTGTTACTGATAAACAACCGATCTTCAATCTCTGAAAAAACTCACAAGGCACAAAAACAGAAGAGGCTTTACATGTAGCACACTACTGTCTTTGTTCTCTCTTCATCCATCTATTTCTAATCACCCTCATTCTCTCCAATTTTGAATTTTATCCTTCTTTTGGCATCTAAAGAGCAGTGTAGGTTTGGAATGATTACATCTTGGGAGGGCCTCCACAACCCCCCCAAGCACCCAACTCCTCAACTTATTTCTGTCAGCCTTGTTCCTATTCCAACACACACATTCACAAACACACAAAGGGAGCTTTTCCAGAAGGAGATTGGTTCCACTTTATCTGCGTATTTAGCCTGTGTTCAGCGTGCTGCTAACTGATAAAATTCTGTTAGTGTGCCAGACCACTGCCAAATGCCAGAGCAATGACCTTCTTAGGGGAACAAATTCCTTCAGCAAGAAATGAAATGAAACAGAATAAAACAAAACAAACAAAAACAAACAAAAAAGGAAAAAACTACAAGTAACAGAAAAAAGTTTGTGAAAACGGATAAGCAAGACAGTCAAAATGGAAGGGTATAGATCCAGATATTATTCCACTTAAACCATGAAATTGATATGTTAATGGACACTGCCAGTATGGGTTAATTAACATATTATGATATACCAGCATGAGGAGGTGAGGAGATTCTTTGCACCATTTTGCCAAAACAATTACAAACACAATACTTATTTGTCATTGCATATGCAGTATGTATGCAGAGGACAGAAGAACTGAATGTATAAAGTAAGAAATCACAAACTATTTATTACTCAGACCACATGACAGACCACAGAACAGACACATGAGAGCAAAAGAGCAATGGTGAGACTCATCCTTCAACCCATTTGTCCATTATGCTGCCTGACCAATACCTTACTAGACTTCAGACATCTTAGTGCATGTGAGTGTGTGTCTTTGTTAAATGAGTGAGCATATGCCATTCTCCACTGCAGCCAAGTTGCCCAGGCTCTGGCTCAGTCTGGCTCCACAGAAAAGCAGTGGTTCACATTGGGATGTCTGTCATTGCATATGTGCACACACATGTGTATGCATGATAAACGAGGATTCATTGGTCTGTTTTCTGTTGCTGAGAGGCTTTATCTCGAACCCTGATTAGCAGCACCTAAACACACATATCCATACTATAGCAACCCAAGCAACAGCAGTCACAGCAGCAGAAGAGGTGACTGCTGGAAGCTGTATCTGTGCTGACTGAAGTGTTGGGCCACGATGCCCTGACAGCCTTCCTTCAACCTTCTCTCAACCTTGTCACCTCTGTTGCTCTGCTGTGACTCTCACCACAATGGCTGCTGCTTGTGAACCTGCCAGGCTGCCAAGGACACAAAGATGACTGAACCAACCTTTGACATCAGAAGTGTCCACTAAAAGACCAGAGACAAGCCGAGTTGGCAGCTCTGTTAACAGGCCAGAGACCTAAATCTTTTCAGCTCAGTTAAAGTAGCAAAAGTCAATAGAGCACAAGTCAATAGTGTATACATATGGATGGACCCTGTGTCAAACAGGTCTGTGTTTGGATGACGATAGGCATGCCAACAGTTTCAAAAGGTGACCTCGATATTTTGCCCCAATTGTTGCTGTCTTTTGACCGACAGCAGTCACAGAGACGGAGCAGAAGAGACATAAATCATCAAAGTAAAAAACTGACATTTGAACATGAAATACAGCATGGGTTTTGTATTGAAGGCTAGATGACATTTCAAGGAGCTGATTCACTCGTAGATGTTAAGGCCACCCACCCACACAGCTCCGTGTGGAACATGCCGTTTTAGTGGCCGAGATGAGATAGGAGTGTTAGAGATGTATTCACAGACATGTGGAGCATGTGTAAGATGACCTATACATTCACCATGATGTCAGGGAGGATCTTTGAAGAGAATAAAATCACAAAGCAGAGCCTTCTGAGTGATGATGGAAATGAGGGATGAGACAAGAATGTGAATGTTTGAGTATATTTGTGTGTGACACTGTAACAAATGTAACCAAAGTAAAAACAGGTGCTTTTATACCTGCAGCAGATATATTGCTTCCTGTTTAAGGCTCGACTTTCCTCTTGTTTTTTCTCTGTGTGTGACTGTGCGAGCATGCCTGCGAGTGTGTCACTCTTCAAACAATACTGCAATCATCATCTCTTATCAACGGTCATGTTGAGGATTACAGCTTTCATCCCTAATCCTACATTAAGGACACATTCTCATGATGGATGTGACATCATCAAGGCCAGTCAACCACAGAGAGGGCACAAGGACAGGAAGCCAAACACCACAGGAAAGGATTAATGAATATAGGAGACAGAGTGGATAATGAAAAAAAGGGAACGGGCGTGACAAAGAAGATAAAACTAGAAATTAACTCAAACAGTAAATTTCTGCAGTGTTGGTGATACAACCTCTGTATTTGTGTTTCAATATAATCTCTCACTGCTTTAGTTCCACAGTTTCTCTAACAGTGATACTTCTCAATCTCCCCTATTAACAGATACAATGTATCCATTACACAGAAACATGTGTGCAAGCACACAGACCACACACTAAATACACACAACACCACACTGATAAAAGTCACTGCTGAAAAAAATACACAAATACTGAGGAATGTATTTTTAGTGTGCACATAAGTCATTCATGTTTTTTAACAAAAAAACATTTAGTCACACTGGCACATCCTTTGTGACAGCACTAGCTAGCATAATGGATCCATCTTATGTCTAAACACTTGGCTTATCTAACACTGACACAGTGCCTGTAGTCTGCTTGCAAAGATCTATGACATTTTTGCCATTAACTTGTGTACCATTACTTCACTGTTCAACAGCCTTGAAATGATCAAAATCTAATTTTTTTTAACAAATCACAGTTAACTGAAAGCTCAAAGTGATCCCAATTATGCTGTGGTGCAAAGATAGTTTTGCAGTGTGTTTACACACAGCTTGTTACCTGCAGAGACTCTGGGGCAGTCTGGCAGCATGGGATCCAGTGGTGTGTCCAAGGGCTCCGGACTCGATACCCAATTACAACAGTGCTTTAGGGAGAGAAAAAAAAAATAGAAAACTCTCAGGACACATTTCTATTGTTACCTCTACAAATGATGTAAATGACATTCAAATGAATAGACTACGGCACATAGTTGGTGTGCATATATGAAAAGAAGATAGGGTAAACAGTTTCCTCTACTATTACTCCTGCAAACAGAAAACTACTATAAAAAAATGAAAATATAAATGTCTTTTAACTTGTTAATGGATATGTCATTCAATTTAATTTCACTTTATTTCAATTACATTAAAAGCAATATTAGGAATAAAAAACAGACACTGAAAGAGAAAAAACTGAAAACAGGGAGCCGAGGAATACAAAAAGGGGGGAAAGTGGGGGAATGCAAAAGGAGAGGCAGAAAGCAAGAAAGTGTATGTGTATGTGTGTGTGCGTGTGTGTGCGTGTGTGTAGATGAGCAAGGTGGGGGAAGAGAAGGAGAGACAGGAACAAGCAATTAAAAGCTCTGTGACATGTTGCTCAGACAGCTTGGCGTTTGTTTGTGGTGGAGAGCTGAGGCCTTCTACCACAGTAGATGAGTGAGTGCCCTGGGGGAGGGTGTCTGCCCAGCTTGCTGACCCATAACCCCCTGCAAACACCCCTACTCCTCTCACAACCCCGGTGGTTGACAACTCTACTGTCAGAAAGAGAAGAAGACCTCTTTATCTGTTTTTTTTTTTTTTTGCTGTCTTCATCTTCATGTCGGTGTGGCACTTCCTTTTTCTACCTACTACTGCAGGTCATTTCAGACATATAAGGTCTTAAGCCTTATGTACCACTAATGAAATGTATATCAGTGTTTTAGAATAAAGCAACTTAGGTTTACATTTACTTGGTCAGCAGATGAAAACACATCAAAGTTTGTTTCCCCTTTGACTGTGTGATGTGGATTGGTATGCTATGACTTGTAAGGCACGTACAAAAACAAGGAAAAAGGGAGAAAGAGACAGACGGAGGCCGAGAAGGAATGCTTAGAGAAGACGTCCCCCCCAGATAAGATAAAAGTTCAATAGAAGAAAGAGAAAATGTAAAGAGATTAGAATGTGCAGCTGGTGTCCTTCTGAATCACTGCTTATCTGCCCTTGTTTACTTTCACCCTGGCCCCCTGACAGCCATTACGGCATTGTACGTGCTTGTGTGTGCGCGTGTGGCTGTGTGTGTGGGTCAGTGACTGCATTTCAAGGGGTCTCCCACGAAGATGTGTGGTGTTGTGAACCCTTCATAACATACAGACACAAATACACATTTTTACATTTTTGCTCTCAGCGATAGTGAATTCTGAAGACCTGAAATAGAGAATTCTTGGAAATTTGTAGATAAAAACAGGATAATGCCCTTCACACAAACACACACTTATAACGTTTGAGTTAAATGGCAAGTACGAACCATAGCTAATATATTCTGTGCTATAGTGAATACAGGTTCTGTATTTTCTGTATGAATATGAAAAAGGTACAGAAAGACGCTGAATATATTTGATCCAAACTGAGGTCCTCTTCACTGTTTATTTTTGTTGACAACAGTCTCTGCAGCTATGTCAAAGCAAATCTCTTACCATATGCTTGGCATGTACTGCAGTGAGGGTATATTGTGATTTATTCACTGTAAGCTTAAAGAAAAATACAAAAATTCATTACAAGAGATGATCATGATGAAACATCTGGCACATATAAATCCTTAGTAAATATTCAGTTGGGAAATGTAGAGAAAGGTCTGTTATTGAACTGAAGCTTGGGTCATATGTAATCCATTCCTAAAGAAAAAAATAAACTCAATTACTGAATCTGTTTCTCAAATGGTGGGAATGCCTAAATTACTCTCTTCCTCTATGTTTTTGTTCAGCCCTGTCAATCAAACGCGCTAGCTGCTGAAAGGCATGCAAAATAAGAGTAGCCAAAGAAGTTGACGAAAGATCAGCCGAGAGACGAGAGGGGATGAAGGGGAGGAGGCTGGAGGGCTTGGTGGTGGAGGGAAGATGACAAGTCATCTTGGTAAACAGTGGCATATTGTGTATTTTTAGATCCTTTGCTTTGCCCTAGATGTGCTCTCCTCTGAGCCTGGGCTTGAGGGCAGAGTGGTGCAGAGTAGCACAGAAGCAGTGGGGCTCCTTGACTGCTACATCAAGTGTCTCATTGTATCTCCTTTAATTCATTCTGTCTGTCTGGAGGAAGATGTCAGCTGGGCTGTGGAGCAGTGGGCTGAAGGTGGCTAGAGAGAAGGGAAGGAGGGGAGTCTTTCAAAGGGCCCTCCTCCCTCCCTTACACCTCCACCACCAATAGAGGCAGGGAAGCTGAGGTTTGAATAGATTTGTCAAGGCAACAACACACATGTGCACGCAAACTCTTGCATAAATGCACACACACACAGCACAAAGCCCCAGTACTGTGGGAGACCGCAGGCATAACAGCAGTCACATAAAGGCAAGGCCTGCTGGCTGGGATTAGAGAAGGGCGACGTGACAAAAGGATGGCACATCACATCGGCTGCCTCTGACACATAGCATCATCACTTCAAGCAGCTCGTCCACCGATCAATGATGCCATTGAACTAAAAGCAGACAGAGAAACAAACATGTAAACAGATTTGACTGTCCCCCACCTCTGCTGCTCTGTGCATGTGCTTTTCTCTGCATGCTTTTATTTATGCCAGTTATGAACATACACGGTTACCCAGTGTTGGGGAATTTACTTTGAAAGCATAACTTTGTCAACTACCAATTACTTCAGCACAGAATTATTGAACTATAATGAAGCTATTGTAAATCTAGGAATCTAGCATGGCCAACTAAAACTACTTAGAAAAAGTAGTCCAAACCATTAATACCACTACTACTGGTACTACTACTACTATTACTACTACTAATAATAACAGTAAATAAAGATGAAATTAAAAATGAACATGTGACCAAAATATTGTAACAAATAATATTACAATAAATATTGCATGCCAACAAACAAATCCCAAAAAATTTGAATAATTTAAAAAAGAAAGAAAGAAAGAAAGAAAGAAAGAAAGAAAGAAAGAAAGAAAGAAAGAAAGCTCCTGAAAATTCACGAGAAAGTACAAGGAACATAATTTTTTTTAAAACAAATAATTATAATAATAATAATAATTATTATTATTATTAGCAAATTGCTAAACGTTCTGATTTATGATGATTTATACACTTGTTTATTTTTAACTAACCTGCTGAAGAATGCTAGCTGTGGTAGTTAGCAAGCTACATAACCTCAGAGCTTAGAGATAGCTCAGCTAATGCTAGTTCCCTTGTCTGAGTCTGCTTGGATACTTGCATCTAACAAGCTAATTTGTTGCACTTATTTCTTTTAAAAGAAAACAGACAGGTATAGCCAGTTACACTACAATAGACAGATTGTTTGTCAAGGTAACATTGTTTATTTTATTGTCTTGTAGTTTGAAAAAGTAAAAAAGCTTAAATATTTTTTACAAACAGCATAAATGTATAAATTTGGTGGTGTAAAACTTATGTTACTAAAAAATCAATAAATTTATTACTGTTGAAAATTTAAATATAAAATCCTAGCAATTAAATTCATGTATTCCTGTATGAATTGCTGTCTCATACAATGAGCGATCTAGCAAAGGGGACAGACACTTTTGCACTTCTTCTCACTGGGGTCAAAAACCTCTGATCCCAGAATACCTTTTCTAGGTTTTAGACGTACCCCTCTATACTCAGAAATAACACAAAGCACTACGTGAGGTAACATAAGGTCCAAAATGTCCAGCATAATATAGGAATACACTTGCACTAAATGGTCAGAAGTATTGCGCCACCTACACATTATATCTCCAGGTCTAAATCTATAGACCCCCCCACATAGTTATAACAGCTTCCAGTCTTCTGGGAAGGCTTTTTTGGAAGGCTTTTTGGAGTGTGTCTGTAGGAATTTTTGCGCATTCATCCAGAAGAGCATTTGTGAGGTCAGACACTGATGTTGGATGAGAGGGCCTGGCTCCAGTCTAGTTTATCCTAAAGGTGGGGTTAAGGTCAGGGCTCTGTGTGGGCCAGTCAAGATCATTCACATCAGACTCCTCCAATCAAGCATTTATGAACTTTGCTTTGTGCACTGGGGTACAGTCATGCTGGAACAGAAAAGGGCCTTCCCTAAACTTTCCCCACAAAGTTGGAAGCATAGAATTCTCCAAAATGTCTTGCTAAGCCTGAAGCATTAAGATCGCATTATCCTTCCTCCACAAAACTTTACATTTGGCACAGTGCAGTGAGGCTGGTAATGTTCTTTTGGCATTCACCAAGCCCAGATAGAGAAGAATGATTCATCACTCCACAGCACATGTTTAGACTGCTCCAGAGTCTGGTGACAGCGTGCTTTACACCACTCAATCTGGTGCTTGGCATTGCACTTGGTGATGTAAGGCTTGCACGCCACTGCTCTGCCATGGAAACCCATGTGGTTTCCGGTGCACGGTTTTTGTGCTAATTTTAATGACAGATGAGGTCTGGAACTCTATAGTTGCTGAGTCAGCAGAGTTGGCAACTTTTAAGCACTATGCACCTGAGCACTCAGTGACCCCAATGTGTAACTGTACATGGTCTGTCACTCCATGCATCAGTTGCTGTGGTTCTTAAAGACTTCCGCATTGCAATAATGCCAATTACAGCTGAATGTGGAATATCTAGAAGGGAAGACATTTCATGAACTGACTTGTTCCAGTGGTAGCATTATGTTACAGTACCAACCATTAACCATCAAGCTCTTTAGATCAACCCATTCTTTCACAAATGTTGGTAAAGGCAGACTGCATGGCTAGGTGCTTGATTTCATACAGCCGTGACAATGGGACTGAATGCGATAGCTAAAGTCAATGATTAAGAGGTGTGTCCCAATATTTTTATATATAGAATGTACAAGACTTACTCCAGGAGGAAGTATACATTAAAGGGGTGTGCTTTTGTTTAAATTCCCTTTGAATCTTCTTCTTCTTCTTCTCCTCCTCCTTTATTCCCAGCAGGGCTGTAGTTTCCACTAATGTGCAATGCTGTTACAAAATGTATCCATTAATTTATTAATAAACTGCTCAAATTGGGATAGATGTTAAATTTGACTTCAACTGATTTAAATACTACATTGTATTATGGATTACATATACCTGTCTGGAGTCTAGAAGACTGAAGAGGGGGTCATTTGATTGTAACATATTTTATAATTAGAGTTGAAATAACAAAAGAGCTTACCAGAATTAAAACCAAAAGATGATTACAGAATATGCCACCCAAGAAGGTTGGGAATAGTTTTTCCCCCAACAGACATGTATTGGAGTGATCAAAGTTCATCCTGAAGCTTGACCCTGCATCTCAAGTCCAGTGCCTTTGACAACATGAGCAGAGGACATTTGTCTAAGGTCTCGTGGCTGACAGAAAGACATTTCAGAAGTCTATCGGATTACCAGGCATGTTGAAAAATAACTGTAAAGAGACACGCAGTTGATTAAAATGTGAAGCCAAGGGGTCTAACCAGGCATCAGAATGTTGATGAGTTGAGAATGAGACTGCACTCATATATTTGCTATCATCTATACCGGCTCCATTCAATTGCAAAACCGCATCTCTACCTCCTTGTTCTGAAAGCCCAAAAAGCTGAGTCCCATGACAGAAACTCTGTGCCAAGTGCACAAAGTCTCCTAAACCATAACACACATGACAGTCTGCAACCTAACTTCTCAGAAAGTAGTCCTGAGTATCAATTTTTGCTCGCTTTCTCTGTGGCTGTCTCTGTCCCACCTCCCCCAGTTCCTGAATAATCTCTATGGATTAGGATGGTTTATTCATGACCATAGTGTACTCTGAATGTGTGTGCATATGCGTGTGTGTGTGTGTGTGTGTGTGTGTGCGTGTGTGCGTTCTGGGCAGGCCACTAGAGTGTGACAGCAGGCCAGCACAGTGACAGGAGACACCTTGGAGATTGTGACAGGCTGCCAGCTGTACACCATCATTTGGATTTCTCTCTCTCACTCACTTCTCCTCACGATGCTACTCATCTACCTCCACATATATCTCTTCATCCTACTCCTGCATCTGTATTCACTCCATTCATAGTGTACCTGTGGTTTTTCTTTTCTACAGCTCTACACTGTGCTTTCTCAGTGGCAGTCAACAGGATTTAAATAATTTAATGTTTCTCATACTTTATTTCTTTGCCCATTTTTATCCTGTCTCAGCCAATGGAGGAGTATTTCTATCTCTGCTCCAGCCTATTTCTTACAATCTCACCTTCACTCTGTAATCGGTCTTGCTGTGACGTCAGTTACTCCTTGCCTGACCCATCTGGTTCATACAACCTGGCTCAGCAGGCACTGATCTTTAAATCTTATCTTCACTTTTTCACCCTTTTCATCACTTCATCTTCATTCTTCATCATTCACTGACCTCTTGAACCCCAGAAGAAGGGAATTAACACTGTCCAAGGAGAAAAGCGCCATGAATGGCTAGGGTACACCAACCTCACAAGCATCCACTTGTATCGGCAACCATCTTTATACACCACCCAGGGAATTACACAGGTTCAGTGCTAGCAAACCTTCTGTGATAAGCTGAGGCATTTGAGGTGAGGTATCTCTGTGTGTGTTTATGCCCATCTCTTAGATTGTGAAGTGGAATTGCTTAAAGATCCAGCTGTGTATGGATTACTAATATAGATGTTTTTTGAAACATTTTACTATTTCATAAAAAATACAAGCTCAGCGTGAATTTGATGGCAGCAAAAAAACCTCAAAAAAGTTAGGACAGGGCCATGTTTCCACTGTGTAGCATCCCTTCTTCTTTAAATAAGTCTATAAATGTCTGGAAACTGAGAAGGCCAGCTGTTGGACCTTTGTGAGAGGAATGTTGTCCCATTCTCGCCTGATATAGGATTCAAGTTACTCTACAGTCCTGGGTCTTCTTTGTTGTATTTTGTTTTTCATGATGTACCACATGTTTTCAGCTGGTGAAAGGTCTGAATTGTAGGCAGGACAATCAAGAACTGTTCTACTATGAAGCCATGCTGTTGTAATAGCTGCAGTAAGCAGTTTAGCATTGTCTTGCTGAAATATGCAAGGGCTTCCTAGAAAACGACATCATCTGGAGTGGTTACATATGTTGCATATACCCTTGAGCATTGATGGTGCCTTTTCAGATGTCGAGATAACCAGTACCAAAGGCAGTAATACACCCCCATGCTCTCAGAGATGCAGGATTTTGAACTGAGCACTGATAACAAGCTGGATGGTCCCTCACCTTTAGTCTGGAGGACGGAGCATCCATTATTTACAAAAAGAATTTCAAATTTCAAATCATCTGAGCAGAGAACAGTTTTCCACTTTGCCTCAGTCCATTTTAAATGAGGTTTGGCCAAGAGAACATGACATCATTTCTAAATCATGTTCACATATAGCCTCTTCTTTGTATGATAAATCTTTATCTTTTGTTAATGGCACGGCAAACCGTGTTCATACGCAATGATTTCTAGAAGTGTTCCTGAGCCCATGCAGTGATTTCCATGACAGAATCATGCCTGTTTGCAATGCAGTGTTGCCTGTGGGTTTGAAGATCATGAGCATCCAATATTAGTTTTTGGACATGTCCCTTATGCATAAAGATGCCTCCAATTTCTTGGAATCTTGATGTATATGTACTGTAGGTGATGGAATATTCAGAGTCTTTGCAATTGTATGCTGAGGAACATTACTCTGAAGCTGCAATTTGTAGATGCAATTTCTCACAAATTGCTGAGTGTCTGCCCATCTTTACTTCTGAAAGACTCTGCTTCTCTAAGGTGCTCTGTTTATACCCAATCACATTACTGTCTGGCTATCAATCATCTTAATTAGTTGAAAAAGTGTAAAATATAAATTTTAAAAAATGCAATGATTTGCAAATCTCATAATATTTTATTCACAAAAAACATAAAAAGCATATCAAATGTTTAAAGTTAGACATTTTACTATTTCATGAAAAATACTAAAATGTCTAACTTTAAACATTTGATATGCTTTTTATGTTTTTTGTGAATAAAATATTATGAGATTTGCAAATCATTGAATTTTTTAAAATTTATATTTTACGAAGTGTCTCAACCTTTGTGGAGTTGGGATTGTACATTGTTGGAGGGAAATAGCTATAAAAATGTATTCCTAAATGTATGGATTAAAAGTTTAAGGCACAGATACAAAATCTGTAGATGTATTTATACATTTTTGTTGTGATTACTGTGTCTTAAAACAGAGCATATAAGGCACTGATCTGCCTATGTCTCCTTTTACTTAGACAGGCTCCTCCCTTAATTTAGCCAAAAAAGGACAGTGGGTTGTAGAGTCCCCTTCCTCTGAGTGGACACTGAAGGTTACTTCAGATTTATTGTTCTGTGTAATCATCACAAATAGAAAATCACTTAACATTCCAATTATGCGGTGTCCCACACATCTCTTAGATGAATCAAAAATAGGAAATGCCAAACAAGGGTAAGTGGGGCAGTCCAACCTTGAATCTTCACCAATCAAACTAATACACATAATGTACCTGAGCATGTGCATGCCGATGCACGCGCACGGACACACACACACACACACACACACACACACACACACACACACACACACACACAAAGAATTGGAGATGACAGAAATAGTAAAAACAAAAGGCGAGGCATATAGAAGAGGATGTAATACAAAGGTAAGTACGGTAGATGATGTGGGCGTTTGTGTGTGAATGGTTGTGTGAGCACATGACATTTGCATCTCTGGCTTTCCAGGAGCTTTGGTCTTGGATGGTCCTCATCTGTATGTGCATACTGAGTGAGCCCAGGTGATGCATATGGCACAGAGGTCACACTAGAAAGGGCAAATGCAAAAATGAAGCTAACACAAATGCACATATGCACGTGCAATTCTATCTCACACATATGAACAAATGCATGTACGCTTACAGATACTTTGACTGCACAGCTTCATATGCATGCACCAGCAAGGGTTAACTGTCTCAGTTATTCTTTGACATGCACCCAGGGAAAAATTGAAGACTGATTAAAAAAAAGGACAATGTGCAAACAGTTGTTCTCCATGGCTTCTCAGGTTAGCTATTAGACAGGGGTACCTATGTAGGTCAGTAGGTTTATGCAGAATCTTACAGACTTCAGCTCAAAGGTATAGATGCATTTACATGATAAGATGAAAATTCAGAAATGGAGCCCTGTACAGTTTGCAATGTCTTTGTTACCACTAATAGTGCAGAAGGTATGGTTTTACCTTGTGCGTCTGTGTGTTGTGCCAAAATGTGGTCCTGGACTACTACCACAAAGCCAGCTCTGTGAAAGATGCATTCCCAGAGCTTTAAGGCATATAGGTGAGATCAAATTGAAGCTGGAGTTGAAAATGACTGTGGTCCAACCCATCACTACTGAGTAGTTGTATAATAATTTAGTGATGAGATCTTAGGAGCCAAATCATGGGTCAGAACTTCAAAACAATGGGAGTTAGGGCTGGTGTGATCCCTTGACATAATGGTCTCTCATTTGCCTTTGATATGTGAATGTATATTTGTGCATGTAGAGTTATTTCACCTGCTGCATCCAATCCTGTGTGCCTTTGCTAGTCTCCTGTAGCCAGATGTTGTGAGCAGAGTCAGTTAGAGCCACGGCGCACACTCTGTTCTTCACCTGCATTTCTCTCTGATTCATCTGTAACAAAAAACAAATTCACACATCCGGCATGTTAATGACACCATCAATGTTGTTGAGGAAAATTTAAGACATGTGAACAGAAAGAGACCTTACGTTGTAAGAGACATAAACTCTTTAGCATGTTTTGCACCTGCACTTTGAAAAGTATAGATATACATAAGTGCATTTTAATAAGACAAGCCTAATGTGTATTTCCCTAATAAATATTATGTCCAGCCACAATTGGACTGTATGCTTGCTTCCTGGACTGCATTGTATGCATACTTCTCAGTGACATTAATGGCTCAGTGGACAGTTTTGTAACCGGAGGATACGGATTCAATCTGATGTATAGCATAATGTTGTAAAGTGAAATATGAAAGCGCACTGCTCCACCACGGTGTGTCCTTGTCACGTTCTGTGCAAATGCCCTTTCCTGTGCACGTTCAAATACCTTGGTCCTCATTCTTAATACCCTTTCCCTTCACATGTCACAGAGAATGTGGCGTTCACAGGCCTGTCTTCCTATTCCCCTCTGAATGTCAATGCCAAGGAAAATGTCACACAAAGGACTTGTTACCGCACTACAATAGACTTCCCACACCGCTGGTCCTACCCCAAGGAGTACTATAGCCAGGCCTTGGGAATGAGCCGTTTCACTCTACCTTAAGATAAAATGGCAAGAAAAGAGAACAGGACTTGCAACAATAGGTTAACAATCACTTACTCGATACATTTAGTGAAGCTGGGAAAGAGACTGGTGGACTGGGGATGGTTATAGTGCTGCAGAATTAGCAAGTTTAGCAATTGCCTGGCCCTCTAAAGATGTCATTATTTTGACAAAGGAAAAACACTTTACTGGAATTGATTGGACTTGTATTAGTGTTTATAGTTTGGTGTCAAGAAATAAGAGTAGTGCTTTAGTGGTAAGGTTAAAGAAGAAATTCGAATATAAGGCATTAGTTGGTACTTGCATGTATGAACTGGATAAATATCTGCCTATAAAAACCCAAGTCTAATAAAACAAAATTGCTTTGCTTTCAGTAGGCATGGAAGGTATAAAAAGGGACTAAAGGATGAATATTTGTCTAAAAGTGGAGAGATCAGAGGACAACTCGGGCTGGCTGTACAACAAAATGACATTTGGTATTTGAATACATCCTCCCATGCCTAGCCAAATTAAGGTGTATAGAGATAAATGAATGAACTATGGCAAAAAATATTCATACATCATCCAGCTGATAAGGCTACCACTGACCAAGAGGTGAAGTATATGCTCAAGCATAAAGAAAAAAGTGCACAACTTTAGGATTAAAAAAGGACAGACACTGCATGGACACACTGGTACATTCACACAAAATCATTCGAAAACATACACACTGATACACATTCCTCACTGTAATCCCTCCTCATCCATGCTTGGCTGAAAAGCTTTCCTCCAGCAGAACTGGGCCCATGGGACTAGCAAAGTCAACCTTTTAAAACTGGAAGTGTCAGTCAGGGCCTTGTTTTCTTGTGCTGGCCAAATGGGCCCTTTCCTGAGGGAAGAAACTACCAGTTTAGACAAGAAAACACAAATGGACCAACTGCCCATGGAAAACACTTAGGATAGGACTTCAGCACAGTCAAAAACATTGAGCAAGCATGGGCAGAAACCTTAATATGTTTTCAAATCTCCAAGTGGATAAATGGGTCTCTTTAAGTGAATAGATGATTGATATGTGTCAGTTATGATTATTTGCGTTGTTCCCGGTTGGCCAAAATTTGGTAGAAAGATGAAAAAATTACACATTCTGATTATAGTTAGAGTTAAGATTAGGAGTGTGGCTGTCACTGATGACAATTCAAAGGGTTAAAGAATGGGACAAGATTTAAGATTACTGGATTAAGCACACTAAGGTGAAGTTGGCAGGCAAAACAGGGTTCATCAAGTTAAATTTTAATGATATGAAATACAACAAAAAATCTGCCTTTTAAAGATATTCACACTGTTGCATATTTGCTAAAATAAAGAGGGGAAACAAATTAGGAGATCTCGACAAACAAAGTCTGTTTTCCTTATGATGCCTCAACCAAAGATTAAAGACCAAAGAACTTCATCTTCCAATACTGGCTGTATCAATCACTCATTCTGACAGTTCTCATTGCCACAATGCCTCCACACATGCAGTTGGCTGTGGTAACACTTGTAGTAATAGGTTGACGAATAATGACTCCAGGAGAGAGCGTTCTGTGCCGTGTGGCCGTTAACCACAGTAATTTTGACACCCACTGGGTCCCATGTTTTACAAGCCACAATGACATCTGTGGTTAGCTGCATGTTGAAAGCATAATCCAAGCATGTCTGTATCTTCTTCTAACTCACAAACAGAAACACGAAGCCAGATATTCTCAAGTGAATATCACTGTGAGCTGTTTTATCATATGACTCATCATTTTATACTGTGTTGGCCTGTGAGTTAGTGTTAGCCACGTATACCTACAATGTTAAATGTGCTAATTCACTATGTAACTGCAGACAGCAGCTTTTACAAGGAAACAAGCCAGCTGTTGTGATCAGTCAAGTATCGGACAGGGAAATAGGAAGAGAAACATGTGGAAATACTTGTTGAACTAAAACCAGCACACAGATGTTGAGACATTTGCCGTCTCGGCTGGCCTTTCCTTTAATGCTAGAGCAGCTGGATATGCAGAGTAAAGTTCAAATTGGTGTGGGTGGATGTTGGACATGTGGGGATGGTGTGTAAAAAAATTGTAAG
Source organism: Etroplus canarensis (assembly GCA_015106775.1). Classification (NCBI taxonomy): domain Eukaryota; kingdom Metazoa; phylum Chordata; class Actinopteri; order Cichliformes; family Cichlidae; genus Etroplus; species Etroplus canarensis. The sequence goes on from VUQH01067513.1 coordinate 38,567, forward strand.
AGGAGTATAAAGGCAGAAGACCATAAGAAGCTCAACGGCTATCAAAAGTGGGGGGGAGGGAGAAAGAAATATGAGATAATGCTAGACAAAGGAGAGACATACAGGCAGATGTGCACAACAAAGAGTATTTATAAATACTTTATTAATCCCCAGGAGGAAAATTCTCTTTTCCCTTGTCCCACTTCACAGAGATATCGGTTCAACATCAGAACAGCATCCCTGAAGTGAGTGGGCTTTCACTGTGCTGCTAAAACCTAAGTAGAAGATTAAGTTTAAATGGGACCAATGCATCCAATCACGTGGGTTTGAACCCAAACCCTGAGCTTGAAGGGCACCCTCCATATCCCTAAGAGCATCTGGATGACTTGTTTATCACTTGTCTAATGTACCTCATCTATATCTTACACCCTAACAGCACTGTAAGACTAACTTGGTTAAATTATCAGGGCTTTTTCACAACATTATTTAGTGTACCACAAGCAACATGTAGACACAATTTCTTAACCTATTTGTGATTTGGATTCAGTTTGACCGCAACTACCACACATTTACATTCTTTTGAACCATGATAAAAAAAAATTTGAGTCACAACTGATGATCCAGACTTGAGTTCACCCTCAACCCATATACATTCAAACTCTGGCTGAACTTTGAAATCCTTCTCCCTCTTTTTACCCCTCCCCTTTCCCTTCCTCATAAACCATTTCTTTTTTTGATTTCTCTGCAGAGGGCTTGGTTGCTAAAAAGACCCAAAAATATCACATATTCTGACCCCCTGGTTGGCACAATTCTGCTAAATCCAGCTTTTCACAAGCTCTATTAAATAGCCAACCCCCTATGCATTTTGAGCCACTCAAACAGATGCAGACACACACACACAGACTTGTCTCTAACCCATGTATCTTGTACCTGACCTCTCACATGGCCCTCAGCAAAGTACAGTGTTTAGCGCTTTAAGCTGCTTCCTACTACAAAGCCAGCTAATTGCTAGACTTTTTGTTGTGCATAATCTTATTTTCACCACTGACGTAGAATGTGATATGCAGTGGGTGTGTGTATGAAGGAGGGAAGGGGGGCATATTAATCATGTTTATTTATCTGGACGAGGAGTTGAAATAAGCGACGAGACATCATTTAACAGCATGCTAAGCTAATCTCTGGTCGAGATAAATACTTCATTTTCTCTCCTCTCCCCGTGACGCTCCCTTGCTCACGACTGCTCCACTGACGCCACATCTAAACACCGGCAATAATAAAGACAATTATTTAGGCCTTTGATAATTATGTGTCAAAGGCAGCAAAAGCCACTAGATAATTGGGCGAAAACTGAATGGTAATCCACAATGGAGTTCCCTGTGGGGAGACAGGCAGACTCATCCCTAGAAAGAATGCAGAGTGAGAGAAAAGAGAGAAGCAGGCAAAGACAGAAAGATGAGAGCTCTTTAAGGGGCCTTGCTCACTGTCAGATAGTCAATGTGAAAAGCCACAATTATACACAGAGAGAGAGTGTGAATAGAGTGCAGCAAACAAGAGAAAGGAAAACAAGGGATAGAGAGAGAATGACAGAAAATAGGTGAGAATGAAAAAGGACAAAATGTAGTGTTAGTGAGAGTGAGCAAAGACTGAGTAGAGGCTGAGAGAGAGAGAAAGAGAGAGAGAGAGAGAGGGGGAAGCACCCTGCAATGATGCCAGTCAGAGACAAGGCTTATAATGTGGCTGCGCCATGCACTGCCAACAGCCACAGATAATCTAGGACTACCCACTGAGCACTGAAGCACTGCTTAAATATTTGATTGATTAACTGTCCTGTGGCTGCCAGAGAGTAAGAGGAGAGCAACAGAGAAGCCAGGGCGAACACAGAAAAAACAAACAAACATGCATGTGGGTGCACACCGGAAGGTTTGAAAACACATGGCTCCGACACACTAACACATACACCCCCATAAATCCATATACAACAACATTGGAAGAGGGGGACAAACACAAACACATACAAACATGAAGGCATGTGCAGACTCTGCAAAGACAGTGGCAAGCACTAGGCAAGGGAAAACAAACTGTCTGTTGCTTTCACAGCGATTATTTCCTATAATTTCCATCTTAAATTAATGAGGACAATATAGACAAATAGTGTTTAGGTTGATTATATTTATCTGATCTGGCTTTTAAGCAGCAGTGGGACCACAGACCACAGGGATGATGATGTGTGTATGTGTGCGCTGTCTCTTCTATTTCTTTGTACATATAAATTTGTCGTCAGAAAGTGATCTCAGGTCAAAGAGGGCGGGTAGGACTTGGAGTGCAGCATGTTCAGCTACCTTACCTATAATGTGACACACACACAAAACACACTTATCCTTGTTCATCTCTGGCTGTGCAAACACAGGCAGCTGGCCCTCCACGCTCCAACACCCTCCACAGGAAGAGACAACACCAGCGCTTCCTGTGGCTTTGAAGCAGTGGTCTCAGGTCCTCTGTTGGTCCCCAGCTTCCTTTGTCTTAACTGCAGGAAGGAAGGCCTCTCTAGCATGAGGCCACAGGGCCCTAGGGAGCAAGAGGGAGTGTGTTTGTGTATGTGCAAGCTTTAGTGTGGTGGGAGTATGCAGAGGTTTTGCTCACTGAGGTCACATGCATTTACTCACAGGGTTTTTCCCCCTCTGGCTCTCTGAAGTGCATAAACTTTTGTTGTGGCAGGCGGAGGGAGAGAGCAGGAGAAAACCGCAATAACTTCCTCCCCTCTTTCCTCTCATGACTGTTTGCCAAATACATGATGGAGAGAGAGAAAGAGAGAGAAAAGGAAGATGGTAGGTGGAGGGACAGGGTGACTAGGGGGCATTGCTGAGCTGTGTGAGTGACAGCACCGGACACTGGGTAGAGGGAGGTAGTGCGTTTCAGTGGATGTGTTGGAGAGGATTCTATGTGTGTATAAACATGCAGACCACACACACATACATACACGCACAGGCACACAGATACACACCGACATCGGTGGGGGTGATGAGGAAAAGGAAGGCCAATAAATATTTACTGACACAGCAGAGGTGGAGAATGGTTGTTCACTGGTGGAAACAAAAGGCAGAGGATGAGGAGCTGCATGCCAGGAAACCTGCCGGCTGCGGGCGTTGCGCCCCGCTTGTGCCCACATGGAAAACAAGAGAAATATCGGAAGACAGGAAGGAGGAGAGAGAGTGCAAGAAGGAAGGGATGAATGGTGTTGGAAAAAAACTGATCATAAATAATAGTATCCCAGTGAAAAGAGACTCCTATATACTTAATAAAAACAGATTAACTTTAATAACAACAGAGTTAAATGAGAGTTTTAATGCGTGAGGGACTTGGTTTGGGCATATGTGTATATTGTGTCTTCAAACTACTTTTTGTTAGCCTGGGAGCCAGAGGAATCTGAGAGTTCTGGCCTTATCACAGCTCTGTAATATGGGAGAGGTTTGATATGATGACAGGCATCTCTGCAACTGTAGTCTGTTAATATTTTATGTTGCTTACTTATACGTCTTGCTGGCCTAATCAGTTTGATCCATTCAACTGTGTCCAGAGGCACTTTAGCCTGCATTGGTTGATAACGTCCTTTGGAAATCGAAACTGAACTGAGAGGTTCCTGATTAATTTGCATTTTCACATCTGCCTGGTGATGTCAGGCTGTTTGTAGCTGCACGACATAGTAATTAGTCCTTAAATGTTTGAATTCCTACAGGTTTTCACTTGACTAACAGCTCTCTCACTGAAGTGACATTACTTTCAAATCATGAACATCTGATAATCCAAGCACTGGCTCAAGTACACACCATCAAGTTGTAGTTACCACAAGATTCAAAAATTTCTTATTAACATCTGGGCAGTTTTAGAGCCAAAAATACATTTACAATATACCTTTAATGTTCACACAAAAATGACACTGAGACAATTAAAGTGGGCAAATTTTAGTAACATTGCTAGTTTGGAATTTTTATATTACTTAGTGGCATTAAAAGAAATTCTCCAAACGATAAATCTAATTAGATATTGTTAATTTACAAAGTGAAATCACTGCATGTCAACTAATTAAAGTCCCTGATAATTGCAATGCATTTTAGTTAAGAAAACCGACACTAGGTGTGGTGGGCAACATCTTTATCATTCCCAAATCACTGGCCATATTAAAAGCTTCAATCTAAAGTTTGAAATGGGAAAGTTACTTTTGCACAGTGCATACAGGCCTCCTCATCTCTTCTTGCCTTTTCTCTCCCTTTCTCACTCTGAAAGTGCTTCTTTCTTGTCTTTCTCTCTGTCTCCCAACCCTCCGGCAATGCTGTAAAATAGAAACCTAACCTCAATATTTTCCCTCACGGTGCTAGGACTTGCTGGCCCATTAAATTCCCCTTCCCATGTGTCAGCTTGTACATTTCCACCATGAAATTTTCGTATAATTAAACTTTCTTAATGATTTATAAGCTATAATAATAGCCGTAAGTATTTCGGAGCAGGTTAAAGGGACAGTCTTTAAGTGTACACGGGGGGATGACCCTGTTTTAACATAGATTCGGATGGGTGATTCTCAGCTGGAGCTGAGGATAGAGAGGGCAAGGGAGAACGGGATTGATAGAGGCATAGAGTGAATGAGAGGGCAACCACAGGGGTGGGTGGGGGAGGAGGGTGAGACCTTTGGGTTGTAACTCAGGACGATACTGACGTTGGGGAAAACCAAGGGCTTCCTGCACTTTGGCAGGGAGAAGACAGACAGCTTACTACAGACAGACAGACATGTAGAGCAGGCATAAGCAAACCCTGGAGGAGGGGCTTGAATATTAGATATACATACATACATACATATGTGTGTAATATGTGTGTCTACACACACACACACACACACACACAGGCACGCACGCACACACACACACACACACACACACACAGATGTTTGCTCTCTGCTGCCTCTGTGATGGTGAGGCTGATATGATTGCCACTTAGGAAATCAGTGTGTTTTCACACCACTCTCTGCTCTGCCAAAGCTAATGTGTTAAATATCCATTGGGTACTGCTGTCCATTTCTAAGACACACACAGCCTTAGGGGCTGATAAACACTGATTTCTTGTGCTAACTGAGCCCAAAGTTGGCATCTAGGCCAACATTTCTAAATTGTGGTGTAGTGAGAAAAATTCATGGAGCTATGATGTGAAATTTTCGGCCAATTTTTCTAAATTTGTTATGAGAACACTGAAGTACAGCTAAATGTTAATGATTTTAGTTTTTTCATTCTTGTAAGGAAGAAAGCATATTTCTCCTTCTTCCCGACTTGCTTTTCTGTTTACAAATTTTTCACATTTTATACAAATTCAGTTTTACAGTGTGCCCAGATCAACACAATAAGTCCAGCTACTGTGTATGATATGAAAAGTTGGTGTCTTTGCATGGCTAAATATACCAAATATCCCAGTGGCCAGTCTTTAACCTTAGCTTTAAATAAGGAATGAAAGAAGGGAAGGAAAATTCTACAAAAACAATACAATTGGATAAGCACACTGCCCTGCTTAATATAAGCAAATCAGGTGCGTGTTTGTGTGTGTCACTTCAGTTAAATGTTTTGATTAAACTACCAAGGCCACTTGAGTGACCATGAGTGAAAACTCCAAATACAAATGGGAAAAAAGTTGAGTAAAAAAAAGGAAAGCGGAGGGGAGGTAAAATGACAAAGAAAGTGTCCCTCCCATCAGTTATCATACTCTACTTCTTCATGTTTGCTTGTCTCCTGTGCCATGGGGCAAGGAAAAAAGACAGAGGCCAGAAAAAGAAAAAAAAAAAGAAAAGAGGAAAGGCTCTGTGAACTCGCTGTACTCAAAGGAAGAAGAAAGTGAGGGAGGAAAATTTACAGAAGGCCGACTGAAATTAATGGTAATATATAACAATCTGAAATTAACTTCTCATTGCCACAAGCCATGATTTAAAACAGCTTTTTAACGAGAGGAAAGATGAGTCAGAAAAGAAAGAGAGGGAGAAGGGGTTGAGGCCATATTACAAATTGGACAGGCTGGGGGCAGCTACAAGTTAATTTTCCCCATCATGTAAAAACTTTGCAGTTCTCAAGGCATGCTCACTTAAATTATTAATATATTTATGCCCAAAGTGATCAAGACATAAGACTAAGATATAAAAAATAATATTGATGCAAGGTTTAAGAAAATACAAAGCAATTCAATTAGACAATTTAATAGGCAGGATATAGAAAAAGTTAATTTTAAATTGTATCACAATGTTCTGTTGGAACAAATTTAGTATCAAAAAACAGAGCACAGCAAAACAAAAAGTAAAGCCATGACTGATTTGTAGTCTAGACAACAAAAACATAATAATAATAGTAATAATAATAACAATAGTAATAATAATAATAATAATAATAATAATAATAATAATAATAATAATACAATTATTTATAAAGTCACTTCTGTATATTGTACTCAACAACCACAATATTGCCTCCTCTTTTGAGTACATACAAACAATTACCACAGTGATTTCCTTAATGAGTTAAATGTAAAATCCCAAGAAAAAAAGCACACCAGTTGAAGTTCTTTTCAAGTGATATTGTTGATTAAAAACAAAGCCTTAGAAGAGGAACAGAGGCACATACACATCCGCACGTGCACGTATGTGCGTGCGTGCACACACACACACACACACACACACACACACAACTCAGTATAAAGCATATTATTAATCTTATAAAAAAAGCAATTAAATCAAAGTGGTATAGAGCCTGAAGCTATGAGGACTGTCAATTCTGCTGGAAATGCCACAGAAGATTACAGTTGGGTTTGTGGATTTCATGAACCCTTTTTTTTGATTAGGGGGAGTCAATTATTTCTTATTACTGAAGATGCTATTTCGGAAAAAGACCTTGTCAGTCAATCATGCAAAAAGTCCTCGAAAAGCATGAATAAACCGTTAAAGAGAGAGGTGGAGGCAGGCTAGTGGATGGGCTGGTGGTGGGGGGGGAGTGTCACTGACCCTTTTTCCTACCCAAACTCCTACTTGTAGTGAAATTACCTTTTAACTATTACACCTCTGTCAGGTCTTTGTCAGTGTATGGTAATTAGGGCCTTCAGTGTAGCACATTTGAAAAGAAAATATATTTATTAGTTTATCTCAGAGAAAGGCATTTACGCAGAGCTCAAGGTAAGTTTGAATGTGGTGATTATCTTGTCATTTTGAAACTGTTTTTTTGAGTATGCAGCGTTTTTGTGTATGAGTGTGTGCATGTCAGTCTGAGTGAACACTGTATACAATGCCAGGTAATGCGCTATTATGCAAGTATATGTGTCTGGATGAACGGACACATGTGCATTCGTACATACATAAAAATATATATTTAGGCGAGTGTGTACATGTATGCGTACATGCTTAGGCTGCATTCAGCACACTGATGGGTGAGCACAGCACATTTCTCCCATCCTCTTTGTTCTGTGTTGGGTTTGACACCTCTAAACAATAACAGTGCCTCACTTCGCCCAGCCCCAACCCACCACCAACCACACACTGCATGGATGGGAGCTGCCAATTAGCACTATCAAACACCCCTCATCAGCTGTCTGCTTACCATAGGAACACAACACAAATCAATAATTCAGAGTTTTCTTCAAAAACAATCACATTCATCAGCAGACTTAAGGATAGATGAGGGAAAAGAGCATGAACACTAATTGCAAAGTATAGCTTCTGCAATACACAAAGGATTCACAAAACAAACCTAGTGTGTTGCAGGGGTAGCCACATGAAGTGGAGCGACACAAGAAGCTTCCAACCAGCAGAGTAGAAATAAAACAGAAACAAAGATCTGCGTACTCTCCATCTCCTCTCAACAGTGGTGCCCAAATCCCCAATCCAATTGCTAGGCATTTGATGAACAGGGCAGATGTTCTTATGCGCTTGTTTTTACCCCTCAAATATATAGTCACCATTCTGAAAATGTCCCATTCTCTTCTTTCTTTCTTTTTTTTTTTTTTATCTTTTTCTAATGTTGTGTTTCTTGGCAGCCAATGGCAGCCAGATGATATGGTATGACCCGGGGGATAGAGGCCGAAATAGGGAGAGAGACATGAAGAGGGGGGCCTGTCAGGGAGTGAGGGTCTCTGAGGGCTAGAGGTGAGCAGAGGTGGCTGAGAGATGACTGTCGTTCTTCTCAGTGGTCCAAGCCCTTTTCATTAACCCACACCCCTGGGTTCACCAAACAGAAACAGGGGGTGAATGTGAGGACAGGGGGACGCGGATGGGTGCTGAGCACTGGCCCTAGTGACCACCAGAGACCCACCGCCTGCCTGCCTTCCTGTCTGTCTGAATGCAGATCTGTGTCATCCATTACAGACAAGGAACTGCTTTTTAACAAAATGCAAACACAAACAGGAGCACATGCATGGTCACACAGACAAAGACAAAACATGCATACAAAAATACACATGCATCGAAACCTTCTAAGGAAAAGAGAGGGGTAACAAAGGACAGGCAGTGCCCCCTAGTGTTTTCATCAAAGAGAACTCAGACCAAATCAACTAACCATCACCCCTAGCAAAGCCACAAACACAGAAATGAAAGGAGAATCAGAGAGAGAGGAGAGGTAGAGGTGAACAGAGGCAAGAGGTGAAGAGGCTTAATTCATAAGAAAAATGGCTTCACATGTGGAAGGCACAGGCAGGCTGGCAGGTGAGTAAGGTGTAAGGGGCAAGACACTGGTGAAAGGAATGAGAGGTATGAGGAAAACAAGGGATGGAGAAGAGATGGAAGTTAACAAGCACACATGGAGAGTGGGGGTGTATTAAATATGTTAGTTGGTTGGTGGTGGTGGGGTTAAAAGTTATGTGACGCCACCAAGGTATTTTTAATACCCAACAAAGCCGCAAAAGTAAGAAAGCAAGAGGTGGAAAAAGAACGACGTAGAGAGAGAGAGAAAGAGAGCAACAGGCCACGCATGAAAGCCAATGTCAGAGGAGTCCAGAGAAATAGTCAAGTGTGAAGCCATCTAATAGGAAAGCAAAATATATATGAGACAGGGACACATACACAGACACACTCACACACATGCACTTACAAAGACCCCTAATGTGACCTGGTCACTGATTTGAACATGAACCATGAAGTAATGACAGACGCGAGAAATCAAAACCTAGTTCACTGGGACAACTTCATGAAATAAAAATGCAAACTCTTGCTTGAAGATTAAACCCCCCCCCAAAAAAACATTTGTACTCAAATATGAATGTGTAAAAAAGTCTGTGCATGTGCATGCATTTTTTTTTCTTTTCTTTTGGACAGCACATCTAGCTTCATATTCCCACCGTGAAACAAGGCCTACCCTTCAGTGAGTTCCACATTCAACTCCGAGCCGGCTAAGACATCAAAGGGTGCTCCACACCAGGAGTCTCTCGCTCATTCTCCTTTCTCCCTTCCTCTCTCTACCTTCCTTTGGTCTTTCATAACCCCATCGTATTTCACAGCACATAAAGCCTTAAAATGGCACATAAAACAGTTCATCTCTTTTCACTGTCAGCTTTCCAGGCTTAAAAAATTAAATATGTTTTACTGCAGGTACATAACTAAAACACACCCCTGGAAAAAATTGCCATAAAGGATTCAAACTAGGCTTTCCATAAGTATTGAAGGCTATAGAACTGGAAATATATCAGCTGAATAGCCTACATAAGATATACCAAGCTTAAAAAGCAGAAAAAATGAACTGCCTGAAAAACTGTGGGAATGCCTGTTTTCCATTTGCCATCAACCTCATCATTATGTGCCTTCCATTTAAACACTGCAGCTATATGTAGAAAAGAAACCTCACAATCTGCAAGTTATGCATTGACACAAACATGCACAAACCTGAAAATATTCCTGTGACCCTGGTACTAACAGTTTAGACCAATACCACAGAATACCAACAGAGTATGGAGTGAACTTTGTAAGCAGTCAAAGATACACACAGTGAGAGGCAGGCAGGCAGGGGTGAAGATGCAAAGTCTGAAGGACAAAAGCAAAAAAAAGGATAAGAGAAGAAGAGAGAGGTGGAAACGCAGAGTAGGGAGAGAGGGTTTAAACTTCAACCCTAGAGTCACTGAGTTCACTGACATTTGCACCAGGATCCGCCTAGCTGTGCCTCACAGCTTTTCAAAAACAACACTTTCTCTCCTTTCAATTCCTAAGACTTATTCTTCCTCCTACATTTGCCACAGAATGAGACCATTCACAGTCTTGAGGGTAGAGAGAGAAAAAAAAAACAGAAAGCAAACTGGATTCAAAGTGCTGAATTCGAGCAATGCTTGTGACAATTCGCAACCTGGTACGGGCTCAAGATTCCTCTCCTATATTGTATTACTCTTACAGAAGAATTAACAAGTGGGGAAGGAAAGAAACGGCATGTGACAAGTGATTCATTTGAGCTGTCAACATGTTATCTTCAACACATTCAAACCTCATGTCAAGCACTTGTATCCCCTTTCTGGTGAAGGTGACCTAGGTCGTAACCAGTTGACACACCCCAACAGAGCAGGTGAATGCATGAAAATACCACAGTGGTAACAGCGAATGTGAAAAAGTTAGAGCAAAAGGAAAAATCCACTTATTAAAATACTTGGGAAAGTTTTCAAACTTGCATTTTCAGGTTATTGAGTTATAAGATTGAGATTACAATTACATTTTAATGATTTCACACAAAATAAACAGCACTTAAGATAATTTTTTCTTAGAACTGTAAGTAAGAAGTGTGGGAATGATGATTCATTGGGAAAAATGAGTGGTTTGGGCTGAGATGTTTGTTGAAAATGACAAACAAAAAAGACATAAAAATGGTGTGAAGGAGAGACATGTGAGGTCAGTCTCAAGTGAGGGATAAGAATTGCTGGCAAAGAGGGAAGAAGCAAGTCTGATGTAAAGGTGAGGTTAAAAGAGGGAAGGGAAAAAGAAAGCAACTCAATCAGAAGCAAAGGCGAAGAGCAAAGAACAAAAGCCATATACGTACACCATGGCGCAAAATAAAAACAAGAAAATGAAAAGAGGTATGTTTAAGTGGCAAAAGAAAGTAGATAGCAAGAGGGTGACCAAATAAGTTCAAGAATATTTGATTCACAAAAAATATTGGCAACAGGGAGTGGTTTGACATTAAAAATATGTAAAATGTAAAAAGGGAGGCAAGGTGAAAGCCAGAATTGAGGCAAATTTGGTTGCCAAGTAAAGGAAAAAGGCAACAAATGAGAGAGGGGTGAAAAAATGGATAACGGTGCCCAATGAGTATTAAATGAGTGAATGAAAGAACGATAGTGGTCTGAAGTAAAAGAGGGAGAAGAGATTGAGACCTTGCCGCTGAGGCAACGAGCCGAGTGGAACGAGAAAGGCAGACAAAGCTGCACACTGCTTTCACAAAGCAGAACAAAGAGAAGAGGTGCATCATGGGAATCTGATCCTTGCGCCGCTACTGACGCCATGCTGGATAAAGACACAATGGCACATATGCACAAATCAAAATGCATATAAGCCTTCATGTAATACCCAAAGACATGATTACATGACTGGACCTCTATCTGAGTGAAATGAGTCGACTTCAATAAATTCTTTAAGGAAAATAGCAGTGCCTCTTCAACCTTCGTAAGAACTCAAATACAAGCATACGCAACAACTGGGAATGGCTGACAGCAGGGAAACCATGAACAAACCAAGACAGCATCCTCACTGAACAAGTGAAAGGTGAAGACTGTCCAAGCAGTCTACAAGGCAGACAGTTTTAGTGAGAGGGTGGGAGAGAGAGAGAGAGAGAGAAAGTAATAGACAGCTTAGAGGAGAGTTTTTTTCTGTAGCACACTGATACAAGTGGACCAGGGCTGAAGCAGAGGGTGTGGATAAACAGGAAGAGAGGAGGTCTGTTCAATGTTAATAGTCACTCAGGTAGGAGTGGAAAATGTAATATATGTTTTAGTGTGCTTAATGTTTTATATATTTTATTTTGTATTGTATTGAATCCTGCTTTCTTAAGCAGCTTACTCAGGGAAACATGGTAAATGAGTGATAACATAGGCATTCTAAAGCGCTTTATAATTTCTAAGTTATGAAATTCAAAGACAAAGTACGCAACATATTAAGATATTGGTTTTAAAGTTTTCCATCTTTCCACTATGACTCCTACTTGCCCCTCTCTTTCTTTTTCCTCTTCTTTCTCTCTCTGTCAGTGTCTCTCTCTTCCCCCGGCAGGTCTGATATGCTAGAGCTGCAGCTGAACTCTGAGTAGCACTGTCTCCGGGAAAAAACAAAGTGATCAATGTGAGAAGGCACGGGGCGCTCATGGACAGGCCAATCAATGGTGGAAAGAACCTTGCCCAGGGCCTTATGCAAATGGAAGCACGTCCTGTAACCTCGGGAGTGAACATGCGCACTAGATCAATGGGACGAGGGTAGAACCTTACAGCAAGATCAGCCTCAGCCAGTAAATATGTAATGATGAATCCCTTAAGATTTAACTGAACTCAAATGAACTTCAACTAGCTCTGTGTTTTATATCATAAAGTGGTGAATAAGACCCTGTGTTGAAGAGGTTTGGTATGGGGTGGATGGGCAGGACAAGAGGGATTAAAAAGAGCCTTTGCACAATGATGCACTGAGGACAGATGGATTTTGCACTTCCTTTTTACTAGGAAGGGAAGAAAAAACAGGAAGACAAAAAGGTGAGACTTGTGAATAGTCACCTCAACAATACTTGTTTGAGATGTAATGATTTTCAATTACGTCACCATGGCAACATCTTTGTGTTTTGAAAAAAAATGAAGGAGAGGAGTGGGTAACCGTGACGACCTAGTGAAAGCTTGCTCGGCCATTCAAAACCATGGATGGTCAGACCAAGGACTAGAGAAGACAAAGTATTCATAACGGAGAATTGACAATTAGTAATACCTTCATATGCTGGAGTATAAATTGGTCTCAATAAAAGTTTAAGACAGACCAAATGGAAGGAGCATCTCTACTCTGTAAAACGTAACTGTGACGCTGAGGAAACTGATAACTTTTTGCTTGTAAGCAGAATGTCTATAAGAAAAGGACAGCAACTTACCGAATTGTTCAGAAAACAAACAAGAATTCACATACACAGAGAGAAAGAGGGATTCTTGAACTGATGATATAAGTAGGAAGTGAAGTCCTGAAGAGTATTGACTAATCCCGCATCATAGCTTCAGGTGAAAGCAACAGCTTCTGTCTGCCTCTGGGCTGTTGAGTGCACTATAGGAAAAGTTTTGATCAAAACAAGACACGTAAATCCCAAAGTTTTTAAAAAGTCTGGAATAACAAGTGGTGCCTTGAATTGCCCTTGGTAGTTGGCTATGTCTCAGATAAGCATCTACCTAGCTGTACCTGCAGTACTGCTGCAACCAAGGTCAAGGAAACAGCTGTTAAAACCCAAAAAACATAAATTTTCTTGGAGCTTCTCTTGACTGTCTACCTTTTCTGTGTTGTAACAACCCTCCACAAGAACCTGTGTTAATTCCTTAAGTGAACATGGTCAGTTACTCAAAAGATGGAAAAAGAGAACTGATCGCGATTGTGCTACTGTGAAGGTAGTTATAAGCTATCTGGTTGTGGGAAGAGTGGCATGAATGCTAGCAAAACAGTAGGAAAATATGGGCCTCACATTAGATTTACTTATTTTTCTTATGAAAATATACTGAAAGGCATACAGAGACAATTTTTTAAACATCAACTCTAGAGTAAGTACCTAGCCAGTTAGTGGTTGCTTTTAAGAGTCACATAAGAAAATGTAATGAGAATATACAATTTCATATATACAACTAGAATTTTCATAAAACGTGAGATATTTTCCAAAATACAATTAAAAACAAAAATCTGTGATATGTTAACTGACTTAATTACAAAGAAAAGATTTTCAATAGCTTTCCTGACCAACTTTATTATATTTTGCAAATATACACAAATTCAGAATTTGTTGACTACAGCACACTTAACCAAAATTGTGAGTGAGGAATGTTTACTATTGTGTTACATTCTCATTCTTTTTTACTGTTTTGGACAAGAGGATACTAATTTTTGTAGCTTTGCAACTGGTGTTTTTGTCCATTCTTGTTTGATATATGACTACTTAATGGTCCATAGTTGCTGTTGTCTGATTCTTTTCTTCATGATGTGCCACACATTTTCAACAGGAGATAGATCTGAACTGTCAGTGGGGCAGTAAAGCACATGCACTGTGTGTCTATAAAGCCACACTGCTGTAGCTTGTGCAGAATGTGGTCTGATATTGTCCTTCTAAAACAAGCATTGATCTCCCGAGAAGAGCCATTGCCTTGACACCGCATATGCCTCTCTGAAAACTTAATATCCAACTCAAAGTCAATTGTAACTTCACATACATGCAACTCACAAATTCTGTGGGCACTGATGCATCCCCATATTATCACAGATGTTGGCTTTTGCACCTCTCACGTATTACAGTCTGGATGATTGTTCTCATCATTGGCATGGAGAACTCTGTGCTGTTTTTTTTTTCTTCCAAAAATGAACTGAAGTGGGGACTGACCACAGCACAAAGTTGCACAGTCTTTCAGTCCATCTGAGATGACCTTGGACCCAGAGAACTCAGCAACATTTCTACACAGAGTTGATGTAAGGCTTCCTACCAGCATAATACAGTTTCAAGTTGCATTTCTGGATGCAGCACCAATGATTTCCCAAAGTAATGCCAAGCCAAGGTGGCTATATTTGTCACAGAAGCATGATGGTTTTGTAGGCAGTGTCACCTGAGACCTCAAAGATCAAACACATTCTGTCTAAATTCTCTGAATCTTTTCACATTGTTATGCACTCTCGATCTTTAAAGCCCTAATTTCTCTTCACTCTTGCTTTGAGAAATGTCTTTTCTTTAACTGACTAACAGTTCTCTCACTAATTTTGGCACAAAGGGGTGAGTCATGACTCATCCTTGCTTACAAAGACTGAGCCTTTGATGGATGCTACTTTTATACCCAGTCATGATACCATATCTGCTCCCAATCAGCCTGCGTAGTGTGGAGTCTTTCAAACTGCTGTTATTTGAATATTCTGTGCACTTTTCAATATTATTTCAATTCTGTCTAATAGGTTCAGTACAAACTCCACTGTCTGATCTTCACATCATGTCAGTCATTACGAAGACCACTATGATGAAACAGGATCTCTCTCACCCCTCTATAAGTCCTTGCAGCTGCTACCATCAGGCCAGTGGTATAGAGTGCCCCTGGCCAGGAAAAGGGTTTATAAAACAGCTTTTATTCCCTTAGCAGGGGATATTTTAAACAAGACATCATTATGAATATTTGTTCAGACATCACCTTCTTTTAACTTTTAAGTCATTTTTAGAATGACATGCTTTTATGTAATTATAGACTTAATTTTTTACTCTGTATGCTTGACAATTTTGGGCATGCCATTTGTTTTAGCTATTATTTGTTGAGTTTTTTTTAGAGCTGTTACTTTGTGAGGGACAAGCTATTCTATCTATTCTATTCTATTCTATCACAACTTTTGTTGAATGTGTTGCAGCCATTTGGTTCTAAATTTGTGTATACTTAAAAAATACAATTAAGCAGGTCAGTAAAACTACTGAAAATTGATTCTTTGTGCTTTTGTCCATTACATAAATGTTTACATAAATCATTTGGAAAATATCCTGACTTTTCTGGAAACTGGGCTTGTAAAAACACCAAAATACTAAGCAAATGCTAGCAGCAAAGAAGAACTATGAAGATGGTAACCCAACAGACAAATGAAAGCCACTGTGTCTTCTGGCATAGCAAGGGAAGGTTCTTCCTAGTTCTAGCAATTTAGACTACTTCACTTCTGTTTACTGAGGTAGACAATCTGACCAAAGTGAGAAATGCAGGATAACAACAGAGGCAAAAACATCACTATTTTTAAGCTTGTGTTCCTGAGATCATGATTGTCTCCCAGCTGCAAAATAATAAATCAAGATAATTAATATTGAAGGAAATGAAAAATTCGGGCTGAAAACAAACAAAACAAAATATAGGATCTATCAAGAAAATCAATTACCCTTGATATTGAAGTAATAGTGCAGGAGACACAAGATTTAAGTATTTTCAACCCCCTACTCTTCTCTAACACCACAAATGCAATCTAGAAACCAAAGATGCTCCTGAAACACAGAGAGAAATACCAACAAAGGTGAGAATAATGGCGACGTATTGAAGGGAATACTTCACAAAGCCTATTGTGTGAGTATCCTTTTCAGGCAGCAAACCCGCTGTAATTTGGTCTGCGTCATCTGCCTCTAGTCACAATGCAGCACTACAGCTTTGAAATGGATGGCAAATGAAGGCCATTTGTACATAATCACAGCAGATAGAAGAATTCAGGGGCCCTACAATGTGTTGTTGAGGTGGAAAGAAAGACCTTGGTCTATCTGTGGCAACCAGCACAGCTAAGGTTTGGCAAGGGAGGTCTTTTTTCAGAAACAAGCAAATCAATTCAAATCAAATCAGCTTGCTAGCCGTGACATTTAAACAGTTCAATTTACATCCTTATGTTAAGAGGAGAGCTGCTCGCTAAGATCCTATTCATTCACAAAGAAATTAGACGGCTATATTTCAGCCGCTTAATAGAGCAAATATGCTGCAGTTGTACAGAGGAAGAAACCATATCTTTTCATGGTGTACAAAGGGCCAGGCATTGTCTGTCATTACGACCGGAGCACAAAAACACAGAGAGAGATAATATACATAATATAGACAGGACAAGAAAACAACACGATGCATTAACACATACATGCACACCCAAGTGCGTACCAAAACACACGCACACATGCAATTACACATGCACACTTTGTCAGTGGAGATGGTGTATGTCCTGAGGGCTGCTGTCCTGCCGTGCAGGCTGGCAGGCAC
>VUQH01067513.1:55500-73644 GCA_015106775.1 Etroplus canarensis
TTTTGTCGTGGTGGTCCTTTTGTTTCACATCAAACAAAACGCCACAGCTTTGCATACGGCTCCACTAATTTCTGCTAGTGTGCCCCAGCCATTTATCATTGCCTCTCACCCTCTCCTCTTCTCCTCTCCTAACGTTGCGCTGATAGCTGCTCTCTTAACCAAGCTGTTCTGCTCAGGACGATACAGGCTTCTCCAGGCGAAGGCTGACACACAAACGTGTGCATATACATACGAGCACACACACACACACAAAAATCAGGCAGACACAGACCCGTGCAATATGTGTGCGGCCACTTGCAGACATAGAAGCACAAACACACACATACACACACACACACACACACACACACAAGCACAAGCACAAGCAGACAGATATACACGCAGGAAACTGCTCTACAACTGCACCGCTTGCAAGCCCGGCAGCTATGGAGAACCTTGAGATAAAAACAAACCTTCTCTTCATCCCCTCCAGAAGCAATAGACAGGCAAGCACTTAGAGTTTCGAAGGCAGGCGAGACGTGCATACAACATTAGATGAGGGGATTTTCAGTGCCTTTGCATGGACAACTTCAGAGCACAGATTTTGTCAACAAATTTAAGTGATTTTTGCTTGCGCAGTGATGAGCACGGGTGAAGGTTGCACTTGTCCTAAAGAGCATTTCTGATAAATATGAATGCGAAACACAGTTTGACACAGTTTAAAGGAAGACTCCAACATTTTGGAGAAATCCACTTTTTGCTGGCTGACTGGGATTTAGATACTGTAAGAAGGCCAATATCAATTTTAACTCTGCGCTGTGAGGACACATGGAAGAAGGAGAAAAAAAAAACATGACTTTTGACCAAAGCGCACACATCAGGCAATTTAATAATTTTCACAGGAATATTTTCTTCTGCATTTGCTATAATATGCCCATCATCAATACATCTGAGAATCAGCTGAGATTTGTCACAAGTTAGATGAGTTTCGAAAGAAACAAAGAAAAAAATGAAAATGAGCAGAGAATACTGAAGAGGCTGCATGTAGTTATATTATGAAGTAGCCAGTCAATAAACAATTCCAGTTCATAAGCTAACATAAACCACTTAAAGCACCTTACACCACAATGTTTAATTTTTTAAGTATACACACTAAATAAGAAAAAAATGCCAGTGAAAAGTCAAACAAGTATGTTTCCCACAATATCACTTTCATTTAAAATAGATTTAGCTAAAAATAAGTATCCAGATGCATGTGAGTACTGAAAGTGGGCATAAGAATGTGCATCAGCCTCAAAAAATCTAAATGATTAGTATCTTCAAATATTCACATACAGTTGTATTCAAATGTGAGACGACATCAAAAACATATCATATTCATGTAAACATAAAAGGATCAAAGAGGTTGAAGCTTTGAAAACATTTAAAACTACATTTTAAATCATGTTAGAAGAGAAATTATGATAAACTGATAACTAGTTATGAATCAGCAATCTGATTTAAGAAACTAACAACGCCAACTTGTGTGTGTGAACTGGTAGATATCTTTGAGTTGTATCCTTTCCATTTAATCACACATCAGATAACAATCAGGTGGATTTGACCTACTACTGTATTAACTTGCAGTCATTTTTCAGATATTTTAAATGTGACTGTGCCTCAACTTTTCAGCAGAACAAAGTAGTATTACAATAGTGAGAAACATGGCATCAGAACTAATTGAATGTGTCAGAAAAAGAGAGGGGCTTTTTCAGTGTCAAATCATGGCTATTATGATTTTTTATAAGAAACCAGGGAAGGGCACTCAGACACTTTATGGAAATTACATCCATTGTTTCCAAGGCAGACCAAAAGTGACCACACCATCATTCATATTAATACATTGTTTGGTTTTCTAAAAGACAGAAAAGCAACATCACAGATACAGAATTCAAAAAACAAAGAATGCAGGTCACAATCAATGAAAGCATTCATAGAAGAATGGATCTCAGAGTGTCTCAAGTAGGAAGAATAGCAGTTTCTAGACTGTTTCTAAGGTGGAAAAACAACAAAAACAACAACAAATTTTGGAATGGGCTAAGACAAAATTTTTGCACTGGCTACATAGAAAAAAGTCATATCTGCTGATGAATCCAAGTTTAAGATTTATAGAAGTAACAAAAGCAGCTATGAAACACAATGAAAAGCCTTGAAGGGTTTTGTCTATTCTGGGATTGGAATTTGTAGTGAATTGATTCTTCCCTAACCAAGAAGAAATAACACTCCATTCGCTATATATACAAAAAATGTATACCCTCTGTTTGGTGCCTTTGTGGAATAAGATTCATTCTGCAACATGATAATGACCATAAAATATCTCAAAACACTGCAAGAACACTTAAAAGAATCAACAATTTCTGACTGTCATGGACTTTCTACCATGATCACCTCAACCCCACAGAACATTTATGAGAGCACTTGGAAACTGAGAAAACCATCACAATCTTGCTGAGACAACATGGATCATGTGTTGTGCATCTTTTTGACATAATAAGACATTCTAAAATTCGTATACATAAGAAAGTTAATTTTTCATTCAAATTTTTCTACTATTATCATCTTCTGGAAGACATCTATGCAAAAATATAAGTGTCTTTACTAGCTTTCTCAGAGTTTTTGACCCCACTGTACTAACAGGCGTGTGATTTTACAGAGACAAACTAAAATGAGCGGGAAATGGAAACACGTTTGTTTGCCAGCTTCATGTGTTCACTGGGCTGTTACCATGCTCCAGACAGGACTCTGAGTCTGGCCCTGTGGGTTGCCACAGGTGGGAGTTGGTTAAATAAAAGAAGGATGGAAATGAGGACAAAAAATGGCACAGAGCAGAGTGAATTTTAGTATGCCAAATATAGAACTTTAAAAGTTTAGTACATATAAGATCAAAGATATAAAAAAGAAATGAGAGACCTAAAGACTAATTATACAAGTAGTTTTCCTTACTTATACTTGAACTTGCATTTCCATTTCTATTTAACATTGTGTACAGCAGACAATGCAAACAGCGGTACAGAAGTAAAGCAGGAAAAAAAAAAATTCTCCGTATCTATATGGCTCATCTCAAGCAACTGTTCCTACATCTGACACCTAGCCATAACATACATACAATTACACACATTTATGAAAGAAATATAAGTTAGTATATTTATTATGGAAACAGGTGGCAGTAAACAGAAAGTGTACTCAAAGATATTCTGCAAACTTATAATGTATGCATGTGTGTATTTAAAGAGGGCACTTAAAATCTGTAACCATGTTTTTGAGGGGCTGTTGTGGTGGCTGGCTGGTTGTCTGGTTGGCACCCACACATTTGTGTACTGGGAGACAGATGCATTCTTACATAAGACCTTATATAAGGATGCCATGGCCTATCCAATAAGAGTGCTCCTTTTTCACTCTGTGAGCGGGAAGGTTAGTGTGGGTTAAACAACCCTTCCTCAACACAACCACCACCACTTACACTTACACATCCACCCCCCTAACTCCTGGCAATGAAATATCATGAAAAAATAAGCTAAGCAGAGGAAGAAATGGAGGTCCTTCAGGTCCTTAATCCTGTATGTTTCTATCACTTCAGTCTCTTCCTCTCTTTCTGATTTGGTGAGAGAATCTGTCATAAAGATAATATGAACCTGGAACCTAAACACGCAGCACCACTTGATGCTAAAACTTATCTTATATTTTGAAGGGACAGCAGGAAACTGGACTAAAGACAAAGTACAACTGAAGACTTTGCAAAAACTGAGGGAACGTGCTTCTTTAAAACTATACAGCTGAGAGACGAGGGAGCAGGGTGGAACAGGCTGGTCAATGGTAGAGAAACAGAGAAGAAGAACAGTAACAACCGATGGATGGACAGACTCTGTAATGGTATTACAAAGATGCAGAGTGATAAAGGTGTGGAAAAGTGGAGAAATAAGAAAAGCCCTGCTTCCTATAGCACAAGCCTCTCCATCTCTCACTCAATGACAGTTAGTCACTGTTTGATATATCTGTAATTGGTCAGCATACACTGTGAAGGGCTTTAAAAGAATCAAATTGCACAAAACCACTTTAATACTCTAAATAAGGGCTAATACTGTCCACTACACGGGGAGCGAGCAGGAGAAATTAATGGCAGACCTTCTTGATGCACTTGATCAGAAATATATTTATTAACTGCAAAGGGGAGTAGTAATTAACCCACAGACAACTTGTTTTCTCTCGGTCTTCTCATGTGTCAAATGGTTCATCCCACAAGGCCCCAGTCTCCACTCACCAGCACATGCACACACACCTCCCATCCCACTGGACCACTTGCGCTTCAATTAAGTAGACATGTAAGCGTGTATATGTATGTGTGTGCGGTTGCAGGTGCACGACAGTGCACATGCCTGTGGGGGAGAGAGTGGAAAAATACAGCAATAACAAGTAAGAAATACACAGTGGCTGATATAAATCCCATGGGTATATTTTTTATGTTATTTCTGTAGTAAATGCCTAAAAGTAGGAAGAAATCCGGATAAAAATAAAAACAGCCTAGAATAGTTTATATACACTCACCAGAAACTTCATTAGGTATATCAGCTCAACAGCTCGTTAATGCAAATATCTAATCAGCCAATCTCATGGCAGCAACTCAATGCATTTAGGCATGTAGACAAGCTCAAGGCAGCTGAAGTTCAAATCGAGCTCCAGAATAGGAAAGGAATGTAATTTAAGTGACTTTGAACATGGTGTGGTTCTTGATGTCAGATGGGCTGGGCTGAGTATTTCAGTAACAGCTGATCTACTGGGATTTTCTCACACAACAATCCCTAGGGTTTAAAGAGAATGGTCTGAAAAGAGAAAATATCCAGTGAGCAGCAGTTCTCGGGGTGAAAATGCCTTGTCGATGCCAGAGATCGGAGGATAATGGCTGATGGCTTCAAGCTGATAGGAAGGCAACAGTAACTCAAATAACCACTTGCGACAACCAAGGTGTGCAGAAGAGCTCTCTGAATGCACAACATGTTGACCCTTGAAACAGATTAACCACAGCACCAGATGATCACACCGGATGCCACTGTCTTTTGCTAAGAACTGGAAACAGGCCACAATGCACAAGAATTTGGCGTCAACAACACGAAAGCATGGATATATTCCACATTGTATCATAGGTTCATGCTGGTGGTGGTGAGGGATCTATTCGCAGCACACTGTGAGCCCCTTAGTATTAATTAAGCATCGTTTAACTGCTACAGCCAAACCGAGTATTGTTTCTTGAACATATTGAGTTCACTTTACTCAAATGGC
The DNA here is from genome assembly GCA_015106775.1 of Etroplus canarensis. Lineage (NCBI taxonomy): Eukaryota > Metazoa > Chordata > Actinopteri > Cichliformes > Cichlidae > Etroplus > Etroplus canarensis. The sequence goes on from VUQH01067513.1 coordinate 60,793, forward strand.
CTCCACAGTATTCAGATCTAAATCCAGTAGAGCACCTTTGGGATGTGGTGGAACAGGCAGCAGACAAAGGTAGTTCTGCTAAGAAGGTGTAATAAATAAAGTTGTCAGTGAGTTTATATACAGCGATACCCCCAACAAAATTAATGCCAAAAAGAAGAAAATAAACTCAATTTAAAAAATGGCACACTTAACTTGAACACATCTAGACTTCTCTCTTTGCACAAAGTTCCTCATAGATACAGTATGTAGGCATACAGGTAGCCAATATAAAACTTAAACATGTATCTAAGTTGCAGAGTATCCACTTTAATTTAAGGGTTTGAAAAATATTACATTAACTTTGGTTTCTTATTTTTACAAGCCCAAGAGTGATTTGAAACTTCACTATTGAGCAGTTTAATGGACAAGCGAGGCATGTTCTCTTGTTATTTTAAGAAAAAAATCTGTTGTTTATGGAAACTCTCTAAATGGCATCAAAAGATATTTCAACGTTAGTGAAGAAAGCCACCATTAAGATGAATATGTGAAATAAACCTATCAGGCCGAGACTGAAAATAAACAAGATAAAAAAGTGGATAACTTCAGAATTCTGTCCTTGATCTACAATCAAGAAATGGTTTTATGAATGTAAATGCGGAGGGTTCACCTAAAGATGCAAACCACCAGTAACACTCCAGAACAGAAAAGCCCAGTCTTGATTGAAAACAGTGGATTGAAAACAGACCAGTTTTGGAACAAGAATCTGTGCAGAGATAAAACTAAGATAACCTTATATAAGAATGATGGGAAGAGAAGCATATGGAGGATGGCTTATGCTTCAAAGCTTACCAGATCATAGCCATTTTCACACAGGAAAGGTGTGCTTCAGGCATGCTCTGATTACTGGAAATATTGTTTGGTCTAGGCGAGGGTCCTACCTAAGTACAGTATGCAGTACACGTAACGCCCACTCACTCACTCACTGTGAACTCACTAAACTATTATCTGCGCTATTATCACATCAGTACAAATCAGAGGAATCGAACATCACACAGGCTTTGTGTGGAGTTGGCAGGTTAAAGATTATTAATGTCTAATCTAACCTTGTCAGACATTTGCAGTCACCTCCATCAGGTAATGTTTAGAAAAGTTAAAGGCTGTAGCACATGTGTAAAAGCAACTCTTGTCAAACAAGATGGAGGCAATGTTTAGCATGGACATGTATGGCTGGAACTAGTCACTGTTGTGATTTGTTGATGTTAATGTCAACAGAAGCAGCAGGATGAATTCTGAAATTTATAGGGTTATACTTTGGGCTCAGATTCAGTAAAATGCTACAAAACGGAATGGTGCTTCACAGAAAAGGTAAATAAAGACCTAAACTTTCTTAATCCAAATTATTGTATTGTATTGTATTGTATGTATTTTATTCCAAGGTATATCAATCATGCTACTACAATCCAACTGAACATTCTTTTTGGATAGTGAGGACAAAACTGAAGGAGATAGGTTTCATAATTAAATAACATATGAAGGCATCTTTAGTAAAGACCTGGCAAAGCAACTCCAGTTAGGAAATTAATTTGCTGACTCACTGGGTTAGATACTTTGGGCACTCACTGACTGCAAAGGATTTACATGCAACTATTATGTTAGTTTGTCAAACTACTTTCGGGCCAGTGAAAATGGAGGGACACTAGTAAGTAATAGTAAGTAATTCCCAAACTGTTAATATGCAATATACAATATCTTTGTTCATCCCTGAAGATTAAACTTGCAAGTCTACATTACAATTACATACCGATTGCTATTTTGCTTTTTTATTTTGATTGTTTTGTGGAGGTTTACAAATGCAAAATTATGAAAACTGCGTCATAGTCCTAATAAAATCTGAACTTGACTGTACGTGTTTTTAATAATGTCAGTGAGAGGGCAAGAGTTTTTGACACTTACAGACATAAACTGGGATGGCCTCAATGGAAACTTGACAAGGACATATTTGAACACCCTGATACCATAAGTGAACACAAAGATCTTTCAAGTGTCTGTTTTGATGTATTTTCTCATACTGCAGCTGGTATATGCTATCTATTTATACTGTATATGCACAGAGTATATGTATGCATATTTTGTACATCACAAAAGAACACATCAGCGCAGAAAGAAAGAGTGTCTGAGTGAAAAAAGCACAGAAAGACAGAAAGATTCAAATGGAGAGAAAAGCTAGTGTTCGTCACACACTGAAAAAGCCCAAGAGATTGTGAAGCTGTCACAGACAAAACACTGCATGAATATTTAGCAGCCAAATTAAAATTACAAAATACAAAACAAAAAAAAGAGTAGGTGAAAGGAAAACAAAGAAAATAAAATATCCTTGAAAACACCAGTGGGACAAGTGCCACCTTTTATCCCCACACTAGCACTGTCCTCAGAGCTTCTTTCCTCCTCCCGATCTTAAGTAAAATGGAGAGATACAATAATACTGGTTGTAGTGAGTCTAACAGTAGACATCCAGATCAAGAAACTGGCAGACAAGTAATAAAAGCTTGCTCTCAGATCACAGAGAGGCTTGTAAGCACAATTAGCACCAAGTGTAAGTTAGCACGATTTTTTGAAATTTAGTCCGAATTAACCATAAATATATTTTGAATAATGCAACTAACCATTGTTTTTAACAATGGAAGCATTTTGACACATGTACTGCAGCCTGAGCCTTTGTAGATACTAGAAAGACTGCTTCGAGTGCAAGAAATGGCCAGAAATAGTCACCCTGTGTCCTGCCTGATGATGCTGTACCCAGGAAGCTTACTTGCCTAAACTATTTCCAGTTGTGAGAACATGACTGATGCAAATGATCTCCTGCCGTGTGCTGCACGTGAAAAAGGCAATTTTGTACAGTGTCCCAGCTGATTCACCAGACATTTTATAGACTTCATGCGTGAAAACATCTTAGGTCTGGCACTGAGCCAGGATATCATACAAGTGATTGCTGGGATTTGAGAAACCAAAGGTACATAGCTTTTAGCTTTATACCATCAGTAAACACAACATGCTGACAACTTAAATCATTTACTACTGATTACTACTTTTTAAATCCTCAACTTAAGATACAGTTACTAATAATACCACGACTTTCGGAAGAAAGCATTGCATTAATTAAATAATACAAAAGACTACAAAGCCAGAGTGATATTTTAACACTTTTGAAACACAAAAACTACATGGGTTTAGCTGAAAAATCAAGCAATAAGCAGCATCTTGGCATGACTCCTAAAATACAGAAGCATCAGTTACCAAAATGGCATTTATTATCTGCACACAAGCTTTATTACTGCAGTAGATAATTCTCATCTAAACACTTTCAAAAGAGTTGGTGATGATCATTATGTGATGCACAATCCCACTTGACATCTCAGTAAACTTAAAACTGGAAAATAAAACATTAACCTTGGAGGCCTTCATATAAACCTCAGAAGACACACTGTAGGCCCATTTAGCTGAAGGGTAGGGTTATAAAGGGAAGAAGCTGGCCAAACTTTTATTTTCAACCTCCCCTGTGAACCATTAATTCTGTCAAATTCACTTCCCTCCCACCATCTTTTGACCTGTCTACTGTCTTTGCACCAGATCTGGTTTAACACCAACACCTTTGTTGGATTGCCATTCCTACACTTCTGTATACAACCCTCTTCTTTCCCCTCTTTTCCTTCCAGTCTTAATGTGCAAAGGAGGCAGATAGTGGCCAAGGACAGAAATGAAGCAGATTGTTTACAGAGGCAGTACTTTCTCAGAGAAACTAGACACATTTATTCTCAATCGTTTCACCATGTTTCACACACTGTCAGTCTGGAACCTGTATTCCTAAGGTGACTTATGCAAGTATGTGCATGTTTGTATTTATGCATGAGTGTGTGTGTTTGAGAACATATGGTATATAGGTTTATCAACATGAACAGCTATGATAGTGTTTGTGTTGACAGCAGTGTATTGTCCATCTCAGTGCATCTTTTTTGTTGGTAGGGGGTAAGAAGGAGGAAAGACAAGCGGAAAAATAAAACACTCACCAACTCAACGAAAGAAAGCCCTCCATAGCTATGGGCCATGATGAAGACATTCTTGGCTGCGGCTTTTGACACAAAGTGGTCCCACACGTACAACACATGCTCCTCTGAGGAGCCATTTTCCTGCAAGACAAAAAATATGCTCTGTCATATCCATAACAAAGAAAATTCAAAGAAATTCTTTATGCTTGAAGGCTTCCAACAAACTCAGTTGTGCAACTACAAAACATTTAAGATGCGTCCAGCCAATGACAGTGAAGCATCAATAGAGTTATTAAGCTCTATTGATGCTTCAATACTACAGCATCAAAACCTGTACCCTAGGGCAAGCCAAAAAGAGAGAAATACAAAAAAGTGGAGGTAGCCTGAGGTGATTTCTACAAAGAGCCACACTTCAGCAGATCAATAACTCTTGCATATTGCAAATGCCCTAAATGTAAAACTCAATAGACAGGATGACGTAACATTTAAATCTTAATTTGTACCCTGTTGCTGAATCAATGGCCCATCTAAACACCAGTAGACGCATAATGGGAAGACACTAGGGTAAGGTCAAAAAAACTGAGAGGCAATATACACACCTATACACAAACATCCACATTCAGGCACAGTGCTGTACCACAAATAATTTCACCTGCATCTCTTCTCAATCTCATCTGCATGTATGCAGTCAAACGCACACACATGCAGGAACGTGTAACTAGAAGACATGTTTAATTAACCTGAGATGTAAGTGCTTATCTGAGACTGGAAAGAACAATACTAAGAGTACAGCTGTGAAAAGGGCAACCATTAATGAACTTGTGGCATTGATTCCAGACTTTGATTTCCTATCAAACTGTCTGGTTCACAACAGAAATCAACATCACATTCGTACAAGAGGTTACACTTCACATGAAACTGTGTTGACTGAAGACACCTGTATTCCACATTGCAACACCACACAAAACTCTCTCTCTCTCTCTCTCTCTCTCACACACACACACACACACACACACACACACACTCACACACACACTTTTCTTAATTGGCATGTTTTTGCATTTAGAAATAAAATCCTAAAATAAACACATGACTTGTTGGACATGGGAACTGCATCTGTTAATTGAAAGTCAAACTGTTCAATGAAACTGAAAACAAGCAATTAGCAATTTATGGTAAAGGACAGAGGAGCTGTCTTTAGAGACAATCCTTTTACTTACCATAATTGTGTTTTCATTTTAGGAGGACATTGTACTATGACAGAAAGATAATTACTTTAATATTCACTCTCTTAAAGGTGGTAACTCAGAAGACTGTGTAGACACACACATTACAGAAAAATATGGCTTAAAGTTTTAGTTGAAAGTAAGCCAGCTTGTGACTTGATTCAATGTTTTCACACTCATGCATCTGTGTGTACAAGTCTCTGTGTGGTTGTAGTATTTGATGATGTGCTGATGTGTGTTTTTGTTGCTCTGTTTGTCTAGAGGTAAATTAACCTGTCAGAATGTTTGTGTTTGCGCTAGATTAGCATGAGGGGGTTGTAGTGTCAGCACCAACCTCCATTCACAGAGTGTGATGCAAGAGCAGGCAACTTCACTCTGCCCTGCCCTTCTGCCATCAGGGCTATGCATTCGCTTTTGTGCATTCGTGTGTATGTGGTCTCCGGCATGTACGCAGCGGCTGGCTGAAGAAGAGTTGTCTGTCTGAAAGGCTGTGACATCAAAGCCCTTTGAAGTCTCCCTCTTCTCTCCTCCACCATGTCACCCTTCATCTGTAAAGCCCATTTTATTAGCCTGCCTCCTTTTTCACTCTTCCCTTTTCTCCTACTTTCTTTTCTCCTCCACTGATGCTGCCTGTTCTTCTTCACACTCATCTGTCTCCCAATTTTATCGCTTCTCCACCCAAGGTTTAGTGGCATGGACACATTAAGCATGGTTTGCTGTTGTATGCACCACTTTTAAGCATATCTGTGCATGAAACATCTATGCAAGTCCAAAAGTGCTGTTATCATGCACTGCAGACAAAACCTGGCACTAAGTAAAACTGATAAAACGTAGCTTTTTTGTACATGTGAAGAATACATGTCTTCATTTGTTTTTATACTGTGAACCATAATTTTGGAAAACATTCCATGATTTAACATGTGGACATGTTTTCCTGACTCCTTCAGCCAACCTCTCACGCAAGTATACAAACACAGTTTTTGCCTTAGCATCAGGCAACAGTGAATGACTACCTGACATGATATTGTATTGAATTATCTAAATAGCATTTGCATACTGTTGCAATTATTTCCAAGAGTTAATTTGCTGCAGCGGAGTCCACCGCCCTGTGAGACCAGTTTCCTGTCACCAGCTCTCACACGGTATCTTAGTTTATTTACTTTCCAGAGTATTTCCACACTGTTTGAATGTATTTGTGTGTGTGTTTGTGTGTGCGCACATGCATGTGTGTATGTATTGTGTGTGCATCTGCCAGCCCTGTCAGAACAGCATCCCCAATGCACACCTGTTGCCAGCATACTTCAGCCATGACTGTCAAGGGACATTTGAGAGTGAGTACTATGTGTTTACCAAATATATAGGAGTCCATACTGTCCCCTCATTGACTATAAAATACAAATCTGCACTCAAAACACCTGAGACAAAACAGTCTCCAGATGCTGACAGATAGCTATTAGAAAGAAGAAAAGTTATAGAGAGTTAGAAAGTGTGAGAGACAGACACTTCATGTGAGGTACACAGCACAATTGTGTGTAGAAACCAGAATTAGCAGAAGCCTGTGAGATGAGTTTGATGGTTTTTCAGCTTCAAACTTGGAAATCACAAACGCCTGTCCCCCTAAACTCCTTATGTCCCAGTCCACTCTCTCCCTCTCTCTCTCTCTCACACACACACACACACAGACACAGACACACACCCCTCTACTTCATCCAGATGCAACTACATTCATCCCATGGCTTGCACACAATGACATACAGACAGAAACATATAGGAGCACCATACTCAATATATACTGTGTGTAGACTATTCACAGGGTTAACCCACACTATAAAAAAGCACAAATGGCTGTAGTGAGTCAGCTAAGCAAAATGTGGTTTTAGCCAAGTTCCTCCTATGCAATCAGCAGAACACTGATTTTCTGTAATATATTAAAGCAACATTATGAGTGAAGATCTATCCCACTTTCGATCCATAAGTGGATCCAACTGTTAGTCCTTTGTTGAAAGTGTGCCTTCCAATTGTCTAGTTTCAAGAATTTGTTCGATTTAGCTCTTTCCATTACTTACACAATAGAGACTTACACTCCAGTCAAAAGCCACACTTAATTGTATGCACCCAAGCACACACACAAGAGCAGGCATGCTCCAGAACGTGCACACAGATCGAAACTTGCGCAGCCACACACACTCGTTTCTTGAAAAGTTGTCCGGTCCAATACTTGCCCTGTGTTTATTCAATGTAATGAGAAGCAGGGAGAGGAGAGCAGAGGAGAGGAGTGTACTGCAGCCAGAATAACAGCCTCAACGCCAATACAAACCCAGTGTCTGACCAACACAGGAAACAATGAATCTAACAACATCAACACACTCTGACAAACAACCACCACAGACCTCCCTGCTCCTCCCTTCTGCTCCTCCTCCCCAGTCAACCAAAAGATAGAGGACTTCAGAGCACATGTGAGGAAGTTGAAATTTCTAGGTAGGAGATAGTGAGCAGTGTGGACCGGAAGGAATCTAGTGGATAAGAGCCATTATACTTTTTACACTCAGAAACCTTTCAGCAGAAGCCAGAAGTGTCAGGACAGTGTCACGGGGACCCCTAAACAACTTCATTGGGTTAAGACTCTTTTGCTTGGGCAGATATGGCTCCAATCTCGCAAAATCAAGTATATCAAGTTGTTTCAGCAAGAGCTGATGAATGGAGAAAAAGTAACAGAAACACACATCGCACAACAATTTCTTTCTGCAAAGGAAGAGGAAAAAGCAAATTACTGAAATTACACAGCACTCTCTTTCTCACTCACTTACTTTCTCTTTCTCACAGACAAGCAGGTCACACAATAAAGACTGGCTGACCAATCTCTCAATCTTGTAGTCCCCTTATGCTCTCAGGCCACACAGTGAGTACACCAACCTGCAGCCCAAGTCATTAAAGTCTTTAATATGTCCAGCTCAGTGCAGAACAGGATTGTTTTCATTTGGGCTAATGACTAAATATTAAATAAGCAATGTAGGTAATTACATGTTTGGTATTAGCAAAGAGGTTATTAGAATCAGTTAGTTTGTGTTTGTTTGTGAATGACTGTGCACATGATTCTGCACATGTCTCTGTGCACACAATTAAAAAGCGGACCTCTACGACACCTGTTTGCAATTGCATTCTAATCAATGTCTGGGACGTGTAGTCCTTTGCCATTGCTTTCCTGTTTTTTCTTCCCCTCCTGTATTTGTTTCATTCTTTTCTCTCTTTAAAGGCAGACAGAGAGCTGAGGCGAGCTGGAAGCTGTCTGGGAGCTGATGGTTCTGCTAGAGTGGGGGAAAGGAAGGTATGGAGTAAATTAGCAGCAGAGATGGGAAAATAATGACTGTGGCATTGTAGGTAATTAGCAGGTATACTACCTATGGAGAGCTGGGAATATAATGATGCGAGAAAGAGACAGAGAAAAGGGAGAATGAGGTGAAAAACATGTGCAAGACTAACAAGGGGGGGACGAGAGAGGGGGTGAGAGAAATATATGTGTAGGTGTGTTACTTGACTTTGCAATGAGGGAATATACAGTGTAAGGGGGACGGGGAGAGAGGGAGAGAGAGAGAGAGAGAGTAGCCAGAGAAGGGAGCAAAACTACAGTGTACATGTCATCCCACGTTCAGATTAGCGTGCACAGACTGTATACAATAAAATAGCATGACCTTGGAAGGGTCAGTCTGCTCTGACAATATTTGCCAGGGCATTGTTTCAAATCAATAACTCATTAACAAAGTACAAAGGAAGTTGCTGTGGGTTTGTGAGATTCTTTATTAGAAAAGAGCGTCTGTGGGCCAGAAAGGTCATCACTGTGACATCTTGGCTAGCCTCGTGCTGCCGCCAGGATTGTCAGGTGAAATTACTGCGAGTCATTAATTGACATAAGGCAAAGGAGAGCAGGCAGGCAGACAAGGCTGTGTTTGTTCCAGGATGACCCTGAGGTGCTGTGTGTGTGCGTGTGTGTGTGCCTGTGTGTACTTCTGTGCATGTGTTTGTCTGTGTATATCTTTATTCGGGTCAGCCTGTATCCACAACAGGGCTGTGTGCAGCGAAAGAAAGAGACAGAGACAGGGAGCCCAGTGGGTGGGGAGGTGTGAGTGAGGGCAGGATGGATGTGTTTGATGGTTGACCTGAGTCGAAGATTGGGAGCAGGGATCTGAGACCAGTTACACTTGTTCTGCCCTAAGCAAACACACAAACGCACAGGTATGCATGTAAACACATATGTTTTGTACTAATCAGAATGCACACACAAACGAGCACCAAATCCAATAGACTTATTTAAAAGTTTAAGAAGTTAACCAAACTGCCTTAAATACTGAACTCCAATATAAAATAAACCTGAAGCTAAAAGTGTCACACATTACAGTATTCATAAAGACTCAGTTCATAGACAGAAGAACAAGCACACAAAGCTCCTTCACTGGCAAAGTTACACAGAAACATACATACAAATGCAAAAGTAGCATCTAGCTAATTTGTTCTCTGCAGAATGCTTGTGAGCTGCCCTATTGCCCTGGTCACTGACCTTTCCTCTGACTAAGTTCAGAGGTTAATCAAGTCCCTACCTGTCCTTGGAAATGCTAAGCCTTACTTCTTGGCAAGACTGCAGATCAAAGGTCAAATAAACTGTCTGTATAACTGCTTGTGGACCACAAAATGGGACGCCTAGGTGAAGGTGACAAAGAGCAAAATTCCACAGAGAAACACTGTAGTACTATGTTGCAATACAGATGCACGAATGTGCACTTTTGTGTCCAGGTCTTATTATTTAATGATCACGTTTTGGTGTATTTGTGTGTAGATCTGAATGCATGGAGGTTGGCAAAACATCAAGAGAATTTGCAGTACAGGAAACACCAAATAACAACCTCCTGAACTAAAAAGGAAGTCAACATAAGTGCCAAAATTGTAGCCCAAAACTGCTGGCTCCTAAAGCAAGCCCAGTTTCACAGACCTCAATGTTACAAAGTCCAATGCTAAAACAGGAATTACTGTTTATTTTTAGTCTCTATAGCTACTTCATGACAACTCTGTACAGTATAAATTTTTATATAACTTACCTATTTAAATTGTATCAAGGCAAACAGTTATACATAATTAATAGGCAGGGGCACTTTGAGTGCCAGGAGGGAGCTTATCGATTAATGTTCTGCTGTACTAAAAGACAATCTAGGATCAGGTTGATTAGTTTTTACTATATAATACCACAATCAATTACGGATGCAGCTTGCTAGCAAACCTAGCTAGCTAGTTCTAGAATCAGTTGATAACTTCTGGATTTAGACAAAAAAGAAGAAAAAACAAACAAAACTTTAACCCAGAAACTGATGGGTAATGTCACGGTTTTAATGTCTACCTCTTACACAACCTGCAGTCTGTGGAAAACATACAAAACACAGCAAATGTTTCAACACAGAATAAATGTAAGCCTGGCATTTTTTTTTTATGTCTAGTTACGGTTGTAAAATAGTTCCAAAATGAAAGTTGAACTGATGTTAAAGACGGTTCCTCGACCCCAGTTCAAGGCAGTTGTTGAACTTTGCCTGGATGTCCTTGTTAGACTTTCTACTAAGAGCAAGTCTGCTTAAGAACTCCACTATCTCTTTATCAATTAGAATAACAAATAAATAAATAAATGAATAAATAAATAAATAAGCAAAACAATCTTGAGAGAATGAACAAGTAAAAAAAATTTCCTCAGGTGAGACTTGAACTCATGACTTCCCATTCTACAGCCCATCTCTTATCCTACCAAACTAATTGCCTTCACACTCAGGCTATAGCATCCCTGGGGTTATAATGCTGACATCGGGGACAGTGAGGTCATGAGTTTAAAGGTCCAATGTGTTAAGTTTATCATGCAACAAATGTGACAGAATTTAGATGCACATAACTATAAATTGCTTAAAAGTGATGTTCATCATTTTAAGAAACACGCTATTCTAAGAGCGGTGTCTGTACGTGGAAAAGACATGTAGCTGTCTGTTTACAACCATGCACCATCCAGGTTAGTTGCCATTGTTTAAAAAAAAACCCATGAAAACATAGTCAACATCCAACCATCTACATTTCAGTTTTTGCCGATATACCACGACGAGTTCTGATGATGTAGTTTTAACCACGTGGGAATCTAATAAACACAGACAAGGACCTCAGCTGACCCCTGTGAACAGTTCCAACTAGTAATAATGAGTCTTGCAGAAGCAAGACCTAAATAATGTACTTTCCCTGAGGAAACACACTACACTCCATCCAAAAACATCAGAGGCAGTAGAAGACCCCTTGTCTATGTCACCAAGAAATTGAAGACAACAATTCTCATGAGACAGAAAAAAGCTAAAGTTTTGATATGCAAAACAATCCTCCAACCCCCACCGTGGCATGATTGTAACAAATGAAGTATTGTAAGGAAAAGCAAAGAGATATCATAGTGAAAGCTTTCAGCTCAGGCTCAGTCATATAGATCTTGAAGCTGTACTGAAGCTTAACATAGCAAAAGGAAAGAAACAGAAGGGATAGCCTCAATCTGCAACTTAAAAATACCACTGGAGTAAGGGCTTCTCTGTCTATCATTCTCTCTCTTTCTCAATATTGAAGAATTTTACAATGTTGAAAGGAGAAACATAAAAACACGAAAACAGCAAGAGGGAAAAGTATTCCAGTCATTTATAAAAATAAGTGGTGCTTAAAGAAAGACGAAGCTCTGTTTTTTGTCCTCTTTGCTCTTTTTTCCCCTTCTTCTTTCCAGGGCCTGCTGGCCTAATCCCAGCCAGCCAGCCTTGGGTGAACTCTTTGGAAGCTTCTTAAGCCCATGAATGTGCCTTTTGTTCCTGCCATTCCTCCGCTTGGCTGACAGAAAATAGCTAACTGGATTACTGCTAAAATTCAGAGTAAAGTGAACTCCCAAACTTCTATATGGCTAAGTGCTAAAAAAGTGCCCCCCCACCACCACCACCACCACTATCATCAGCATCCCTCCGATCAGACTTTCTATCCCTCCATGCCTCCCTCTGTCTTCCTGTCTTCTCTCTTTTTCTTCCTCCTCTACCAACATCCCCTTAAACATGGCCCGTTGTTGTGTGATCTGGAGGAGAAGAGAAGAGAGGGATTAGATAAGGTTGAGAGGTTGCACACTATGAACCCAAGGCTAAAAAGTAAGAATCCTAAAAGCAGTTAAGGGCTTATCAATGTGTGTAAGGAAGCGTATTAATCAACTCAACTCAATCAGTGGGCTGCTGTGTATTTGTGTGTATCTGTCAGTCGTTGTGAGTCAACTGGAAAGAAGGGGAGAATGTAAACTATAATTTCAGATGCTTCATATGTATAAATACAGAGCAAGACAGGTGTTAGTTCAAGCTTAAGGTACTTTTTCTGTCTTGTTGTATGCCATGATATTATGAGGAGTTGAGGATTACAGTTTGAATGTGTGTGTTTCTGAATGGCTGTGTGCAGGTGGTCTGCCAGCTCAGCGGGAGTTAGAGTGTGAGGTGTAGTGAATAAAAAGATTGGTGAGTGAGTGTGTCTTGGGTGGGTGCTGTAAAAAAGATGAAAATAGCCCTGTTAAAGAGGTTTGATTT
>VUQH01067516.1:0-13797 GCA_015106775.1 Etroplus canarensis
CTTGAACCCATCTGTCACTCCTACTGCACACCTCACCACTGTCTCACTGTCCTCATACATGTCCTGCACCACCTTCACATACTTCTCTGCCACTCCTGACTTCCTCATACAAAACCGTTCCTACAGTTCCTCTCTTGGCACCCCCATCATATGCTTTCTCAGGATCCACTGAGATGTATGTCCAGATAGATAAAGATGGATAAAACTTTGAGTATTCTGTAAGATTAGAAGAGCACCATATAAATACCTGTTTATTTCTAAAAGTATGAATAAATAATGATAAAATATATAATATAAATAAGCCCTGTACCTAACATTGCACATTATTTGTACCTTCTTAACATCTATTAGGTATTAGTAACATGCTGAACAAGTCCAGTTGCTGAAATTAGAGGATGTTACCTTTCAAATCAAGTGAACTGAAACCCTTAGGCTTAACTCTACCCCTGAACAGGGTGCATATTCTGAAGTTACTGTACTCTTTAACATTAAGGTACAGCATTACTAGAGGATCATGACTGATCTACATTAGATGTGTAACACAAAATTACCAAAAACTACCTCCTCTCAAGGGTACAGCAGCAGAACATCAGAAGGTACTGCCCTGGTGATAAGCCATTGAACACTTAAAGGTAGACTGAGGCTTTATTTACTGAGTGTAGTAGAATTAAAGTTTGTGTTTTTGTTCTTGTTTCTCAAGCTTTGTGGTACCAGCCTCAGCCATCAGCAGAGCTGATTGAATTTCACTTGTGTTGCTCACTGCATTGATCACATGTGCAGTTTTAATGGCAGCCTGTCAAATGACCAGTATATCCAAAATGTATCCGTCATTCACTTCTCCTCATACAGCAGAGATTGGAAAGTTCACTGCTGAGCAGGAAACTGAATTGAAAGAACACTTAAGGATCATTATTTTGAGTCATTATTCACACAAGCTTCATTGTCCCAGAGGACTGATTGATCTGCGTGGCTTTAATTATCCTCAGCGATGCCATGAGGTTGGGATTGTGGTTCACAGTGACAAATGTAGACATAAAACTTCCCTTGAGGATGACTTACAATGACATTGATGATCTCCTGAGTTTTCCTCTCTTCTTCAGGGCTGCCTTGATTGACAAATATGACGACATGTGCAGCTGTAGTGAAGAGCTAATACCTAACTGCAGTATGATAACTAGCTCTAGTATCCAGATAGATGAGTTATAAAAGATGGGTGTCTGGAAACATGGATTTATCACCGTGGGGATTGGTTCTCCTTTGGAGCCAGGATGAAGTGGCTGCAGTTTTCATCCATGCAATTTTTGGATGCAGCTTCCTAACAGTCTTGCTAGTGATAGCTGATAACTTAACATTCTACACACTCCAAATATGGTCACTTTTGGTTTCAAACAAATCAACACGGTGGCAGCCAAAAAACACTAAAGCTAAGACCTCAAAATTTGGAGTCCAGAAATCAGTAATTGATGTCAACATCCATTGTCTATAATTTTGTTGCATCACTGTCAAACGTGCAATAGCTATTCATGAAAATGAAAAATTGCATTTTTCATAAAAGCTGACATTATTCATCCACAGTTATTATTTAGTATATCTGCATTCACTGACCACTTCATTAGATACGCCTTGCAAGTACTGGATTGGATTCCTTTTTACTTCAGAACTGTCTTCATTCTTCAAGGCACAGATTCAACAAGGTGCTGGAAACATTCATCAGAGATGTTGCTCCATATGCTCCATATGCATATATGTTGCCCCATGACAGCATCTCACAGTTTCTGCACATTTGTCGGCTGAACATCCATAATGAAACTCTCCTGTCCCACTGCATCCCAAAGGTCTCTGTTGGACTGAGATCTGCTGACTATGGAGGACATCTGAGGACAGTGAACTTGCTGTCATGTTCAAGAAACCATTTTGAGATGATCTGAGTTTTGTGACATGGTGTGTTACAGATAGATAGATAGATAGATAGATAGATACTTTATTGATCCTTTAAGGAAATTGTGGAAGCAGCCTTTAGAGGATGAGTGCACTGTGTCATAAAGGGATGGACATCATCAGCAACCATACTCAGGTAGGCCATTTAAGTGGTGCTCAGTTGGTACTAAGGGGCTCAAAGTGTGCCAAGAGAATATCTCCCACCCCGTTAGATCACCAGCTGCCTGAACCATTGATACACGACAGGATGGATCCATGCGTTTGTGTCATTTATGCCAAATTCTGACCCTACCATCTGAATGTTGCAGCAGAAATTGAGACTCTTCAGACCAGGCGGCGTTTTTCCACCATCTGTTGTTGAATTTTGGTGAGCCTGTGTGAAATGTAGCTTCAGTTTTCTGATCTTAGCTGAGAGGAGTGGCGCTGGGTGTGGTCTTCTGCTGGAGCTCGTCTGCTTCAGTGTTTAATATGTGCACATAGCGATGTTCTCTGGCATCAACGAGACATTTGTGCCTAGAGAACTGTTGCTCCATCGAAACATTCCCATGTAAACCCTAGAGATGGTTTTCTGGAAAGATCTGAGTAGATGCCTATTGGAGATTTGTGTTATAGAACAGATGAACAGTTATACTTAATGAAACGGCCAGTGAGTGTATACAGACAGAGAGGTGTTGAATATTCATGAAGGACCATCATTAAATCAAAATTTCAGTTTGTGACCCAATATCTGAGAGACTACTGAGACACATTAGCAAATAAGCAAAATATGATGGGGATCCTGGGAAATATTACAAACGTCTTTTGTATACTGAACATCAGTATTGATAATACCATGTTCAGTTTACATGCACTGGAGTGATATGAGTTTGGGTCATTACCTGGTTTCACAGTAATGAAGGAACATTTAGTCCAGTGCAGTAGTTTGTCAGATGTGTTTTTAGACTTTTTAGAGTCATTTCATGTGATCGCTTGACTATAGATCATAACCAGCCTTATTATTTAAAAACATGCATTTCTTCATTACATTTCCCTTACGTTGGTCGCTCGTGCTCATGTATGCTACCCATCCCATTTATTTCTGAGCGTGTGTCATCCTGCTGCGGTTTTCTCCAGATCTTTCGCCGCCGCTCCCAGATCAGCTGTCACTTCCTGTAAAGTTTCCCTTCCTTCGTATTGATGCTTTCGTCTGCGTGCCTGTCCCCACAGGAGTTTGTTATTGTGGGAAGTCCACATTGTACACGACATTTGACATCAGTCATCGAGCCCCCCTCTCGCTCTCAGTGGTGAACATCCCACGGCTATAGGTAATGGGGCTGAGATGAGAGCTGAGAGGAGGGGAGGCTGCTCGTGTCTGTAATGGTTCCCTAAACGCCAGGTTCCTCATTTTAAAGAAGGCCTGTCGAGGATTTTATTTCCACTTGTCACAGTGAAACTAATTGATAGAGGAGCAGTCTTCTTTTGCTTTTGCTTCCACTGAATATCTTTTAACAACCATCCTCCCTTTTGAAGATTATATGGCTGTGAATTTCTATTCTTTAGGTCCAAATTGGTTTGAGAAAAGAATAATTTCATTATTTTTAAATTTGTGTTTGTAATTGGAGTAAGTGTGTTTTTAACTGAAATGACAGAGTTAATCGATACATCTCGTAAGCCAGGGGGGGTGCTTAAAGGAGGGAGTGGCTGTTGATGAAAATGAGAAAATGTGAAGAGGGAAAAGTCTTTTTGGCTCTGTGTCTGTTTGATGGCCTTCCTCTCTGCCTCCTGTTTGAAGCAGTTGCCATCAAAGAACACAGTGGACAGGAGAAGAATGAGAGAATCCAGATGTGATTGAAGTCTGTTTACTATGGATTGCTGCGAGGGCCTTCAGAAGTAGATTTTTTCTTCTCTTTTTCCACCAAGCAGCAATCTCCAGAGCTCAAAATTTGGGGCAGCTTTTGGAAGTGTCAAAACCCGCAGTTCCTCTGATGGCCACTTGAGACTGGTCCCAAAACAGTCCCTGTAGACTCCCATGTTAAAATGACTTCACAGCCTTATAAATCATGCTTCCAGTCTGATGCAAAAGCTACAGGTAGTCTGTGCCTCTATTTTGCAGTAACTGTATGATGGGTGTATTTTTTGTTAAGTATGTACTGTGACTCTTCCATGGTCGCTTTGACTGACAGGTGTCCACACAAGAAGCTGCTAGTTGTCTGTAAGGCCTCACCTTAGCTAATATGAGTCACTGAACTGGATCAAACACCTCCAGGCAGTTTTAAAGCATTATCTAAGTTCACGTTCATTTCAGTGGTCACTGGGACATAAAACCTGCATTTATACAATCAGCGGTCAAACTTGATTTTAAAAAATAGAGTAAAATATTTACTGATTTTGCCCCAAAATATGCTTTTTAAAGCTTTGCTGCTCTCTTTGCAGTTGCAGAATTCATCTTCCATAGATTTTTTTCAGTGTTCTTTGAGTGCTGCACCTCAAAGAACAACCTTATAAAGTCTCTCAGCTGTATTTGCGTTCTTGATGCCTTTTGAAGCTTTGTGAATGGAATTTACTGGCAAATGTGGCCTGCAGTGTGGTACAGTCTGTACAAAAAGTGTGTGCTTCAGTTTCATTTGGTGAAATTCTGGTATTGTATTAGTGTGTTACTCAGCAGTAATTAGATTATAGGACACGGATCACGCATAACATTACGGCCCCCTGCATATTGTGTTGGTCCCCCTTTTGCTGCCCTGACCCGTCGAGGCATGGACTCCACCCATTCAGTGATTAAGAGTTGTGGTCCAATTCTTTTGTCCATGTAGTGTATATGTGCGTGAGTTGCAGCAAATCTAAGGTTGCCAGGATTACTTCTGGCTCCAGGAATCCAACAAGGTGACACCCAAAATACTAAGGTTGACGTTTCACAATGCAGAATCATGACACCAGCTGATGTTGCTTTGGTGGTCACTTCAGTCTACAAAAAAATGCTGAAACTTCTGTATCTATTTCCTCCTCCAGCACATTCACTGTTTATACTTCTTTTTCTCCATTTATGTCATGTTTTCCCAGCTGTCCTATGGCTCCAGCTCACCAGCCCTCTCCAATCGCCAGCGTTTTCCGACCTTCTTCCGCACACACCCGTCAGCCACCCTCCACAACCCCACCAGGGTGCAGCTCTTCCAGAAGTGGAAGTGGACACGCATCGCCACCATCCAGCAGACCACAGAAGTCTTCACTTCAGTCAGTACCTTTAATCTTCTTCATCACTGATTCATCTCCTGCTCTTTCTTCTTCCTTTCTTTTCACCTTTACTTGTTCATATCCTTGAATCCTGAATGCGGCAGCTTAATTGCCATCCTCTGTGTGTTTGTTTATGAGCGTGTCGTGTTCTCAGGCTAAGCAATACACCTTTAAGCAATCTCTCCTGGCGACTGATGGAGGATTTTTGAAGTAATTTGTTGGAATATTGGTTGTGAGAAATATCGATTAGGCAGGACATGTCTCCGAGCCACAGCGGTCGATACCACGTCACTTGGGTTGGTTCTTGTAATGGAGGTTAACGATTCTGCTTGCTCGTTCTTTCCACCCCCTTCTTACATTCTTCTTCTTTCTGGTCATGCCTTTGTCAAAAAATCTATTCTCTCTCGTGCTGCCTTGTTATTATTTATCATACATGCTCACAGTCTCCATCTCTCTCTTGATGTTTCTCATGTACACTTCAGATTTATTTGTTTTCCCCTCTGGACTTAGTTGCCTTTTCTTTTGTCTTTCTCTGTAATCTCAACCTGTCTGCTCTCTTCATCTCTCCGTTCAGCTGCCTCTCTAACCTCCTCTCTCCCTCCTCTCTCCCTGTCTGTCCTTCCCTTTCATGTGGCAGACTCTGGATGATCTGGAGCAGAGGGTGAAGGAGGCAGGCATCGAGATCAGCGTTCGCCAGAGTTTCCTCACCGACCCGGCTGTCGCTGTCAAGAACCTCAAGGTGCTTTGATTAAAAATTCACCTCAGCTGCTGGTTGTCTCCCTCCACCCTCCCCTTCCCGGTCCTTCCTCCTCTGGCTCACAGCTGCACACGATGCCATTAGCATCGAGGCGATTTGATAGAGGAAATTAATGCGCCATGCTAATTACCAGCTCCTGAACAGCAGTGTGTGCCGTCCTGTGAAGCGGCAGGACTTTGGCACATTGTGCTGCCACATCAAGCTGTTCTATTGTGAAGTTGTATTGTTGCTGCTGATGTTACTAAGCAATGTTTTCTTATAATTTGATGCAGCGCCAGGATGCACGGATCATCGTGGGGCTCTTTTATGAGACCGAAGCCAGGAAGGTGTTTTGTGAGGTTGGTACCTTTTCCCCGCTCGATTGATCTCAGAACGCCCAACCTGACTGGCTATTAGCAGAAACTGAGCTCTGTAATGAGCTGTTTGAATGTCTGAATGAATTTCCTTGTTTGGCAGCGATACAACACGCTCAGCACATCCCTGAGAATAATTTATCATTCTCTCCATCCCTACATGCAGGTGTTCAAGGAGAAGCTCTATGGAAAGAAGTATGTGTGGTTCCTGATAGGCTGGTATGCAGACAACTGGTTTAAGATCAAAGACCCGGCCATCAATTGTACGGTGGAGAACATGACGGAGGCTGTGGAGGGGCACGTGACCACCGAGATTGTCATGCTGAATCCTGAAACTGTCCGTGGAGTCTCCAACATGGTAGGAATACAGTTCACTCCTCTATTTAGTATGTTAAAGAGATTAATATACTAACTGGGGCTAACTTATGATGCTTGATTGATAAATAATGAGTACAATAAGCGGCTTATGGAGAAAACATCACAATTCAGAGTAATTAAGGCTCTTAGGTCCAATGGTGGTGTTTAATGAGCTTATAATGACATGAAATGGATCTCACCTGTTCTTTGTCCAACACTTTAGGGATCCAATAACATGCCCAGGACTTTGGTTTATGTCCAGAAACTAATGACATTGGCATCAACCTCAGCTGTACGCTTGTTGATTAGCAAACACAAATATATATACACATACACACATATATACCTTATTGGCTGCTGCAGTTCATTGAAGTGTTTACTGAGTGGCCTTATTTGTACAGGGAAGTACCAATGTGCCTCTTAATGCATGAACACTATATACATATTACACCTACAGGAGCTTTTATGCATTAATGTGGAGCTGGTCTTCCCTTTGCAGCTATGGCATCTTCCATTCTTGTGTGAAGGCTTTCTACAAGATTTTGGACTGTGTCCTTGGGAATTTTTGCAAATGTAAGGTTAGACAGTCAAATTTGATGAGCGGACATCTCTTGCAATCTCTGCTCTAGTTCTTCCCAAAGTTGTTGGGAGGACTTGAGGTCAGGGCTCTGTGCGGGCCGGTCAAGTTCTTCTGTAACCGTGCCTTTGTTGAGCTTGCTTTGTGCACTGGGTCATGTCATGCTGAAACAGAAAGTGGTCTTCCTAACCCGTTCCCACAAAGTTGGAAGCATGGAATTGTCCAAAATGTCTTGGTAAGCCGGAGCATTGAGATTTCCCTTAAGTGGAACTAAGCGGGCCAGGCCAAGCCCAGAAAAACAACCCCATATCATTATCCCTCCTCCAGTCAGGAAGGTAACGTTTACCTGGCATTCACAAAACCCAGACTCATAGAGAAGTGTGATTTGTCACTCCATGAACACATTTTCGTTCCGTTCCGGAGTCCATTGCGGCGTGCTTTACACTACCTAATCCTGCTTGGTGATGTAAGTCTTGAATACAGCTGCCAACCATGGAACGCCAATGAAGCTTACAGACACAGTTTTGTGTTGATGGTGATGTCAGAGGAGGTTTGGAACGCTGCAGTTGTTGAGTTATTGAGTCAGACTTTTCTGTACTATGAGCCTCAGCACTTAGTGACCTTGCTCTGTGACTTTACGTGGTTTGTCACTTCCTAATGGAGTTGCTGCAGTTCCTAAATGTTTCAACAATAATTTGTGAAATAACTGACTTGTTGCAAAGGTGGCATCCTATTTAAGACCCAATCCGTGCCATCTACAAGGGAGCCTACAGATCACAGAAGTTGAATACTTGTCCGCACCCCCCTCCCTTTCCAAGCATGCTGGTGAACCTGTGGTGGCTGTCAAAAAATAAAATGGATTCCTCCACAACTGCATACATCAGTATTTCTAGTCCACTTGCTGAATTTTCAGCCAGTTTTCCAGCTTTCTGGTTTGTTACAAACACCATTGATACAGGTCTAGATAGTAGCAGCTGTCAAGAAGACAGCGGCTGACAGCTCTGATGGAGTTCAGGACATGACCTGGGGTGCAGCTGCTGTGACAAATTATTGAAGTGTAAAACTGCGACTCTGTGTGTGTGACAACTCACCTGCATCACTTCTAGAAAAGTAGATTATGATTAACCATAAGGTTCTCCTGTCTGTGTCGGGAATACGCCTAATTCATTGTCATGAATAATTCATGAAGTTACCGCTGCTGTGCCATGTGCACAAATGTGCGCAACTCTTTGGAAATGCACATATGGATCCTGTATAGCTGGAGTTATTTAATGAACTCAAACAGCTGCATATTAGAAGGAGCTATGAGGCTTAATTTTATTGGGTATGAGATTTGTTTGGGAGAGAGCATGAGAAGGAAGCCAGAAGCTCAAGTCACATGCCAGAATTGTGAGAATTGGCCACCCTGCATAAACAATTTCATAAATGATTTCCATATGGGACTATGCGCTCATGAGGCACATTCAGAATGCATCAGCATTGGTTCTTTATACTCTACTCGAGTACCTTGAATCATAACACAGGTTTCTGCTTCACCTCCTCAGAAATCCGTGCATGAAAGCAGATCTCGACACTCCCACCTGTTTCCTTGCATGGCAGATGAAGTTTGAAGACAGATGAGAATGTCGAGTGTCTTCATTATCTGTGCGCAAACACAAAAGCGCCAGGAAACTGAAGTAATACTCTACTTCAAAGTCAGCTGTGGGAGCTAATGATGTGCCCGACTAGTCAACTAGATGTTTAAATGTTGCTGCCCTTGCTAGTCAGCAGCAGAAATACCAGTTGGTTAAAAAAAATTGCTTTTATTTTATCGATACACAATGGCAGTTACCTATTGGTTCAAAAATATTTCAGTGCTACCCAACACCAACTGGGGTTGCAGCCCTGGCAGATGGCTGCACCCTCTCTCTCTCTCTCTCTCTCTCTCAAGGATGGGAATTTGTGAACAAGGAATGTGGAAAGTAAGCAGCTGACAGCTGTGCGGTTCTGCAATACTTAGATGGAGAAAATGACAGCTCTGTCAAGAATAAAGTGACACATAACCACGCATATAACCTGCACAGCTATGTGGATGCTATCTGAATGCTAGCTCCAAGAAAAAAAGTCTGCATTGCTAATGTTAGACACACTCGACAAACTGACCTGACATTGCATGTGTTTTTGATGTCTTACACAGTCTTACACATTTCAGAGGCATTTAAAACACAATTTGATTATCGAGGAAGGGCATTAGCATTTTATATCCTAAATAAGCATGCAGTATTTGTATAACAATGTTTAACCTCATGCTTTAGTTTGAGCTCAGTTTTGACTGCTTTTTGAGTTTATTCTGCTTTTTAGAATAGTCAGCTAGTCTGATTTTTTCTCCCATTTAAATGAGAAGTAAATTACGTATCAGGTAAATCTGGAAGGAACTAGAGCAGTTGGACTAGAAAATATGTATATTAAAGTGTGGGTAATGATGCAAGCCCAGAGGGCGCAGAGGAGGGATAGTAGATATCCTGGACAAAGAAGGATGGAGCTGCCAGGCAGGAGGAAAAGAGGAAGCCTATAGAGAAGGTCCATGGATGTAGTGAAGGAGAACGTGCTGAGGGTTGGTGTGACAGAAGAGGATGCAGGGATAGGGTGAGATGGAGGCAGAGGATCTGCTGTGGCGACCCCTAACAGGGAGCAGCTGGCAGCCCTACTTCACTCATGATGCACCTAAATCCACATCATTACCTGAAGGCACAATTAGGCTTCTCTGAACCTTTATTGTAAATTTCTGCATCTAAAAATAGTTCAAAACCTTTCAAAATGATCTACAGCTATCAGCACAATTTGACGACTTTATTTCCAAAGGATCCTTGTATTGTGCTGAAGAATTATTAATTGAAGTTGAACAAGAGCCAGGATCTGTTTTCATGTAACATAATTTCTTGTAATAAGAATGTGCTGAGAGTCATTAAGAGCACATTCTTATTTACAGTGCCACCTTTGGATGCTCAGTGGTTTTTTTCACCAAGAGTTTGCAGTTGTGGATAAATCCACATAGGTCATTTGGCACAGATTAGATGCCATTTCTGACTCAGTCCCCCTGTGGTGGGAGGGGCTTGTGTCATTTACAATGGCAGCCTTGGAAAAGCAAAGCCTCTAAAGAGAAATATATCAGCTACACCTGGCAAGTGAAAGTTTGAGTTAAAATATGCAGAGTGATTACAAAAAGTACCTTTAACTCTGTTCATTTCATTGCCCTAAAGCAGTGGTGCTAACGCTGTACCGGTCTGTTGTAACAAAGAGATCGCTAATTGTGAAAGAGAAGCTGGTGATTTACTGGTCGATCTGAGCTCCTATGGTCACAAGCTGTGGGTAGTGACCAAAAAAATGAGACTGTGGATAAAAGTAGTGGAAATGAATTTTGAGTGGAGTCGCTGCGCCTCCACACTGAAAGCCGTTTGAGGTGATTCAGGCATCTGACCAGGATGTCTCCTGGGCGCCTACTAGGTGAGGTGTTTCAGCCATATCCTACTGGGAGGAGGCCTCGGGATAGACCCAGGGCACGCTGGGGAGTTCACATCACTCGGCTGGCTTGGGAACGCCTTTGTGTCCCCCTGGAGGAGCTGAAGGAGGTGGCCAGGGAGAGGAAGGTCTGTGCCTCTCTGCTTAGACTGCTACTCCCACAACGCAGACCTGCAGACAATGGATGGATGGATGGATGGGTGGATGGATGGATGGATGGATTGACCTTTAATTGTGAAACTAAATTGATTGCTATGCCATTTTTGCAAGTTTTAAATGTGTTTGATTTCAATTAAATTTGCTTGCACTACACTTTTAGCTGTTAGGCATCCCCTGTAGCGTAGTGGTTTGCACATTCGCCTCCCCACCAAAAGGTCCCTGGTTCAATTTCAGGTGGGGACACAAGCCCCTCTCACCATGGGTTACATCAGGAACGGCATCCAGTGTAAAACCACTCCCAAATTACCAATGCAGATTAATCTGCTGTGGTTCCCCCTTGGTGGAGAATACAAGGAAGCAGCTGAAAGGTACATTCACACTTTGAGCTGGTTATTTTTTGGAAAATGTTACTCTTGCCACCTACTCAGCTCTTATCTATCTGGATCCCCATGAGACATGAGTTATTTCAGGAAGGGCTGGTGTATTTGGAACAATAATGTCATAGCTGGGGTGAACTGTGCATCACCTGAACCAGTGTATTATCTTCGTTAAACTGCTGAGAACGGCTCAGATTTTCTCCGTTTAAACTATCACTCCCTCGCTCTTTTTGAACAGGCGTCTCGATCATTTTTGTCCGATGCTCAGGTGCCATCGCTCTCCTCTGTTTACCTTCTCTAATCCTCTTATGCCGTCTCTTCTTCTCTCCGTCTTTCCTTTTTGTTCGACCTTCTGTGACTCTGCCGGTCTGCCGTGGATCATACTGACGCTATTCTTGTTTACCCGTCTCTCCTTTACCATTTCCTCGTCCCACCCTTTCTCGCCGCCATCCTCCTTCCCTCCCTCGCACTTCATCAGCAGCTGTTGTTTATATTCATACAGCACCTGCCACTACCTGCTGCTTTAGCTGTTGATGTGCGCTGCTCAACGGGTGATAAGAATTATAGCCAGAACTCCTGCTCCTAGTCAGTCTATTCAAATTCAATTTCCAAGTTTGAAATTGGCATAGTACTTTTAGATAGAGCACTCAGATTAAACTAGTGTGCCAATACTGCAGTGTCTGCAAAGCACATTGTCAGCTGGTTTCAGTAGGTAGTGGCAGATTTAAATGCCAAACGCCAAGGTGGAATTTCAATTAGATGAATTTGACATAAGTGAATTGGAGGTGTGCAGGACTAATTGGCCTCAAAGAATCTACAGGGACACAATGATGAATGGTAGCAATAATTTCCCATCACGCATGCATCTGCGCTTTCAGTGGGAGATAATTTTGATTGGTGTTTAATCACAAAAGGAGTTCTAAACTGCTCGCTTGTGAGGAGAGGAAAATGCTGGTCTATCTTAAGATTTCTAAATTTTCGCAAAAACAATAAAGATGCCATGGGATTAGTTACTTGATCTGGGGCCAAGTATTGTAATTCACAGATCTGCTGCTTTGCATGCCTAATACTTCTCAGAGGGAAAAAAGATCTGCAGCAGGACTCACAGCACCAGTTTAGTCAGGTTTAGCAATGATATTAGAAATCATATAAGCAATCTAGCTTCAGTGTAGTTCAGTTAATGGAAATATTATTAGCTTCTCACCAAGAGCTGAATGGCAACATTAATAGCGGAGGCAATCTACTGTAAACAGATACATTCACCAGCCACTTCATTAGGTATACCCATTCAGCTGCTTATTAATGCAAATATCTGATCAGCCAGTCACATGGCAGCAGCTCAGTGCATTTAGGCACGTAGACCCGGTCAAGACGACCTGCTGAAGTTTAAACCAAGCATCAGAACGAGGAGAAAAAAAGTCATTTAAGCGTCTTTGAATGTGGTATGGTTGTTGGTGCCAGACAGGCTGGTCAGTATTTCAAAAACTGCTGCTCTACTGAAATTTCCCTGCACAGCCATCCCTATGGTTTACAGAGGATGGTCTGAAAAAGGAAAAATATCCAGTTGCTGGCAACACTTCTCAGAGATTTTGGTGCATATTGACATGATCACACACTTGCTACAGATTTGTCGGCTGCGTGTCCATGATATAAATCTCCTGTTCTCTGGGTGAAAATGCTTGTTGATGCCAGAAGTCAAAGGAGAATGAACAGACTCCTTTGAGCTGATAGGAAGGCAACGGTAACTCAAAAAAGCATTCGTTACAACAGTGGTATGCAGAAGAGCATCTCTGAATGCCCACTACGTTGTACCTTGAAGCAGATGGGCTACAGCAGCAGAAGACCAAACCAAGTGCCACTCCTGTCAACTAATAAGGAAAGTGAGACTACAGTTGGCACAGGCTCACCAACATTGGACAACAGAAGACTGGAAAAATATTGCCTGGTCTAATGAGTCTTGAGTTCTCATTTGGATTGTAGGGTCACAATTTAGTGTAGACAACATGAAAGCATGGATCCATCCTGGCATGTATCAACAGCTCAGGCTGCTGGTGGTGTAATGGTGTAGGGGATATTTCTGTGGCACATTTTGGGCCCAACTGAGCATCTTTTAAACACCACATGCTGCATGTCCAGCCCTTTATGACCACAGATGATGGCTGCTTCCAGGAGGATAACACACCATGCCGAGTTCAAATGATTCCAAACTGGTTTCCTGAACATGACAATGAGTTCACTGTCCTCAGATGTCCTCCACAGTCAGCAGATCTCGGTCCAGCAGAGAACCTCTGGGATGTGATGGACCAGTAGATTCTCATCATGGATGTGCAGCTGACAAATCAAAGCAATTTCCCCCCTGGGATTAATAAATGATTCAGATTCTGATTCTCTAGCAACTGTGTGATGCTGTCATGTCAGTGTGGACCAAAATCTCTGAGGAATGTTTCCAGCACCTTTTAGAATCTATTCTACAAAGAATTAAGGCAGTTCTAAAAGCATAAGGGGACACAAACAAGTACAAGCATGGTGTATCTAGGGAGTATCTCTGCATATGAATATGTAGGATCAGTA
>VUQH01067517.1:0-20573 GCA_015106775.1 Etroplus canarensis
TTCTGCCTTTCTTAAGTTATGCATGATTATACTGCCCTAGAGCTCCCTCTAGTGGCTGCTTTGTAATATTGTTTTGGTTACCTTGGAAGAAATCCAAGATGGCTGAACATGATCCCGAAGTATGGTCGTTGTAAGCTGATGTGTATCTCAAAATGTTGTTGCTTTGGACAGGATTTATCCGTAAGTATGAGTTATGATAAAAAGCTAATGGTCTTTTTGTTTTGTTCAGAAGTGATATAATTTGTACGTTTAAGTGAGTATGAACAGTTATTTTATTAGCTTGCAGTAAGCGTGTAACAAGCTAGTTTGCAATGTTAGTTAGCTGATACAATATTTTGTATGTTTTCAGTTTTACGATGGTCAAAGAGAAGGCACTGGTCAGAGGCCATTCTTCAATAAATCAGCACAAAAAGAAAAATAAGTCTGGTTATTGAAGCATCGTTATCTCGCTGTCTAGCTGGTGAAAACAAGGAAACTCAGGGCGAGGACAGCATACCCTTCCTGATGCATTTCTCTATGGTGGTGGGGGGGGGCTTGTGTCCCCAAATGGAATTGATCCAGGGACCTTTCACTTGTAAGGGAATAATGTAAACCGCTACACTACGGGGACACCAGTAACCTGATACCATATCCTGGTTATTTAATGAGCCTCTTCCCTGGAAAGAGTCCAGAAGAAGCAGCTGACCTTTATACACCGGATACCTGAGTGGCAGGTGTATAACAAAGAGCCACCAGAGGAAATGTTACACACCACACCTTAGTATTTATTCCTAGTCAAAGCATGTAATTATTTAAAGGCCTCATGTTCTCCTCATTTTCAGCTCCATATTTCCAGTCTCAGCATCTGCAAGTAGTTTTCCAGGAGTCATGGTTTACAGAAACAGATAAAAAGAAAATAAACATTTATCTTATCCTGGACCTTGGTGCAGCTCCACACTTCATTCTCTATCTGAGACTAGCTTTATTTAGCTCCTCCCCCTTTAATTTTTTTTTCTGATTGGCTGCTGCTCATAAGCAGTATTTAAACAGCAGGTGGGTGGAGCATTTGTGCACACAGCTAGAGCTGTGCATCTCAGATGACCATATTTGGACATCCCCTTTCTGTGGCTTCATACAGAGCCACAATTAAAAGAAAAGAATTACAGGCTCCTTTAAGTGTGCTTTCTCCAGAGGATGTGGCCTTTTTGTGGTACAGATGTGTCGATGTGTAAATTTAAGTGATATTTACTTTCCCTGAAATTTTATGTTTCTTTTTTTTTTTGCTCTCTTGTGTGTTTACACATTTTTAGGGATCCTGCTCAGAGTGTTGTGAGCTCGAGGCTCTTATGTTAGCATATTTGTCAATGTGTTTCATGACAGCACACAGTGTTTTCTTTTTATTAATCATGAACGTTGTGTCAACTCACAACTGCTGTTTTCATCCGCAGTTAATCCTACGAGTGATTTCATGTTTCATCCGTTGGTCACAAGTATATTAAAGTCACAAAGTCCTGTAATGTTTATTGGTGTCTTCAGGTGAGTGAGTACATGCTGAGTGATAGATAATATATAAGAGACAGATGTGTCTGTAAAAAGTCGTGTGCCCTAAATGTGCATTCTTCCTTGTGGCCACCAGGGGGCGGCAACTCTGGTTGCAAAAAGAAATGAATGCTTCAATGAGAAAATGATGTGGCAGTTTGCTTGATTTATGGCCTCAGTAAACACCTTCCTGACGAGTTCATGGTCTTAATCTCTAATCTGAAGTTTTACTGAAAGAAACACGATGCCCGGTTTGTAGATTATGGTCCTATAGAGCCAGAAAAGGAGACTGAAGCAGGGTAGGCTTTAGGGTGGTCCTAACTTGTGATTGACTCTATCAAGCAGTTTCCCTCAGTTTGCCAGTCAAATTCACCCCTCACTCTTCACGCCTGTTTTCAGCACAGCAGCAAAAACTCTCAGCTTGAAGCTTCACTAGCTAATGGTGATGATGTCACAGGGGCTCCATCTTATATATACAGTCTGTGTCTGGTGCTGGCTATCATGTGTCCTGGTCCCCTTGTCCTCCAGGTGTAGACTGACCTTCTCCCTTGCTCTCGCTCTCATCAGTTGTGTGTGTGTGTGTGTGTGGGTGATGACCCTTGTGTTCCAGGATCGGGTGTTGCCTGGGAGGGATCCAGCAGGCACACCTGTTCCACATCACCACTTACCGCAGTATTTACCACTGGTCCTTCTCTCCACTCCTCGCCAGAGTGCTGTGCTACTTTGTGCAGCAGCCTCAGGCTGATTCCTGCCTACATACTTACCTGCTTGTGCATTTTGAACCTTGAACCCTGGGCATACCTGCTTCTCTCCTGCCTCGCTTAGGAAACCTCTGTTGGTGTTGCCTTCTTGGATCCCTGTTTGATACCTGCCTGACCCACTCTCTCTCACTGACTGTGGGAACTGGAAAGCCACTCTGAAGAAAATATTTAAAGGACTGAACTTGTTTGAGGATTCATGCTCCTCCCTGAGTTGTGCTATTCCTCAGTTAACTTTAGTGATTCCTTGTAGCAAAATTCTAAGAGACTGTTCATTAAAACACCCTGACTGTGGCCTTCCATTCGGTTCTTTAAGTGAAACCTTATCATAAATTATATCAGTTTTTTATAACAATAATAACATAATCTGATTGAAACTTCTGAACTATTAATGCACTCATTAGCAGGCATTCTCTCAAATTTAAACATCTAGAAAGCCCAAAGCTTGAGATTTTTGTAGAAAAGGTAAAAAGAAGTTTTACCAATAAGAGATGCACAGTTTTGTCCGTCATCTACAGATGGGTGATGTAAAAAAAATTTTCACTAACCTGTCCAAACGGAAATGCTTTATAGCAGTAAGGCATCATAAAAATAATGCTTAGTAATTTAATTCAAATAAGAAACTTGAAGCTTGAGAATATGCTAAAGAAGAATTGAATTGTGTTTCTAGGCTGATAGTTAAATAAAACCATTAAGCAAGCTTAGGAAACATTATTGTAGGCTTCAATTATGTGATGATAGGATTCAGGCCAGAGTTATTATTGTCGTTGTTTTTATGTTTATTTCATCTTTTAGTTTTTGAATGCAGTTTCATTTTAGTCAGTTTCCAGAGTGGCTTTGCTAGTTTCAGTTTAGTTGTTATTGTTTGAAAAGGTTTCATTTTAGTTTAGGTTTTATTAGTTCCAGTTTTAGTTTAAATTTTCTTAATTATAATAATATTGATGGTATTTGTCAGGGGAGGATTTCAGATTGTTCAGATGTCAAAGAGTTTAACTAAGGAAATTTTACATATATATTTATTTTACTTTAGTTTTGTGAGCACACAATATTATTTTAGTTAGTTTTATTTTCACAAAAGTCTAGTTTCTGTTAACTAAAATGTTTTCTCGTTTAGCTTACTGTAATAACCTTGATTCTGGCTTCCAACCTTTAAAATCTGCAGAAACGGTGAAGTACCTTCAGTTGCTCTCTTGAATTCTCCCCAAGCGGTCACCTCAGTGGATTAGTCCACATTGGTAACCTGGCAGAGGTTTTACACCAGATGCCCTTCCTGACCTAACTCTCCATTGTGAAATGGGCTTGTGTCCCCACCTGGAATCAAACCAGGGACCTTTCACTTGTAAGGCAAAAGCGTAAACCACTACACTACGGCAGCACTCTACAAGAACGTTGAAGTAAAGCGTAAGCCACTACACTACGGCAGCACTCTACAAGAACGTTGAAGTAAAGCCGGAGAACTGTTTATTTTGTCTGGGAAAAAACACGAGTTGTGTCATGGTCTTGAGTTTGTTGTGTGTTTTTGCTTCCTTTGTTTAGGTCTATATATTTTAACCTTGCCATGTTTGTTTCTGTTTGTTTATCATCTTTGGAGCCTTCCTGTGTTTGTTATTTTCTTCCCCAGATGTTCCCTGCTGTGCTCCTGTCTTTTAAGTTTTTGCTCACTGTGATGTTTTCTGTTTCCTGTTTTATTTTGTATCCAGTTTGGTCTCGTGACATTATGTTTTACTTCCTGCCCTTGATTGTTGCCACCTGTGCTCCTCTCCCTCCTGTTGCTTCCTTGCTTGTTAGTTTGTGTGTATTTGTTCTCTGTCACGCCTCAGTTCTGTGTTGTGTCGCACCGTCGTGACGTGCCGTGGTGTGGAGAGAGCGGACCCAGTATGCAGACTCCAGGAAGCCAGGGTAGTGAACTCAAAAGTGAGCTTTATTTTAGCAAATAGAAGTCCAAACACTCACCAATCCAAGCAGGGAAACATGCACACAATGGCTGGGAAGCAACATGGCTGCTGAAGCCAAACTTTACATAAAGCAAAGATTCCATTTATTTACTTCAACTGTCCTCCAAACATTGTAATTTTGTTAGATGTGGGGACGAGAAGCTGCAGATTTAGGAGGTCGGAAAGATCAGGAAGCCGGTGAAGGTGTGGCTGGTGCTGCTTTGGCTCGTCACGATGAAGTGGTTGTACTTGGTTGCCTGCAGTGAGACCGTGTCGCCAACGTTCAGCTCCAGGACCGCCGAGCCAGAGGTGACCAGGAAGCCATCAGCTTGGTCACACATTTCCATGTGACCCTCACCATTTTTCACCAGCTTCAGGCACACCTAGATGACATAACAGTCAGGAACACGTGATGCCTGTGATTGAATGTGCCGTCAGCTGCTCCCCTGTATCCTCCTCAAGGGGTCGCCACAGCGGGTAATTTGGTAATTTGACAGAGATTTTATGCCGGATGCCCTTCCTGACACAACCCTCTCCATGGTGAGAGAGGCTTTTTTTCCTCACATAATGCTTTTGGTTAAAGCCCACATACCAAAACTAAACACACAAGCAAAAAATGAAATAATGTTTAATATGCACTGTAATTCCTCTGAAAATCAGAGTAAGAATCAGAATACCTTATTAATACCCAGGGGGAAATTACTTAATGAGTAAAATGAGGATTTACATGCAATTTTTGTCCAATCCCTTGAATTTTTTCACGTCTACTGCAGCTTGATTGTTTTATTACAAATCAGTTTTGATTTCACACTAAGGCAAAGTTCATAAAGTTATGTTAGTGTCCAAGAATGTATGGTCCTAACTGTTACACTGTCACAACATGGCTTTCTTTCCAGACTAACCCATCCTGCAGCTACCATGTAAATTAAAAAAATGAAAAAAAAAATCCCCAAATTAAAACAATATAAAATTATCACCTCTTAAAATAATTTTTGCACGTATATGAATAACAACAAAACCCCACAAGCCAAACATTACAACATCACATCTTCGTATTTTAAAAAAGTAAAAATTTTATATTTATTTTCCAGTCTGATTTTTAAAAAGTACAGTCTTCAGCCGTGCCTCATTTCTTTATAGTTTGTTGGAAAAATGAGAAATAAAATGCAACAATTTATTGAAACCTGCAGAAACAGAAATAAATGTTGTATCGCTCTTCTAAATCTAAATCTGGATTCGTCGCTGCATGAGACGCATGCTGTTACGGCTATTGGCCAATAGCTCTTTGGGAATCACCTTGTTGATGCAAAAAATACGACTTTATGCTGTCAAACTGTATTATCTTTGGATTTTTTCATAGATTAACTAAAGAAATGAAAACAAATGCTGCCTTGCTGCAGCAGGCTGATAGTATCAAAATTATTTCTTTGCTTAGTTGACTCTTACAAGACATGTTGCTGCCATCAAATTCAAGTTGAGCTAGTATTTTTCACGAAATAGCAAAATGTCTCACTTTCAACATTTGATATGTTTTCTGTTCTTTTGTGAATAAAATATCAGCTTATGAGATTTTCATATCGCTTCACTATATTTCACACAGCATGCCGAGCTTTTTAGGGTTGTAGTATTCATGTTTTAAGATGTAAGTAATACATCCTAAAGTTTAGAAGGTACATAATAACTATAAACCATGGTGTAGTTTAATATAATGCAACAGGACTGTAGTCATGTGGTGTGAACAAAACCATCTGCAGATTAATGTGACCAAGACTAAAGACCTGGTTGTGGACGTGATAAGGACCAAAATACCAGTGACCCCTGTCTCCCTCCATGGGGTCTGTGTGGAGATAGTGGAGGACTACAAATAAACTGGACTGCATCAAACACACAGAAGACACCTACAGGAAGGACCAGAGCCGTGTCTATTTTCTGAGACGACTCAGGTCCTTCAAGATCTGCTGGACGATGCTCAGGATGTTTTGAGTCTGTGGTAGCCAGGGCCGCCTTCTATTCGCAAGGCCAGTAACGGCGAGGCTGTGGAGCTGGACTCCACACCCACGTATCAGAACGGAGGTGTCAGAAAGGAGGATGGAGGACAATATTAAACAATGACGTGCTGGACAGACACAGGAGCACGTTCAGCAGCAGACTCATTCCACCACGATGCTCCACAGGAGATCATTCCTACCTGTGTCCATCAAACTCTATAATTCCTCCCTGTGACACCTTGACAAGTTCTTTCCATTCGCCATATCGTGTACATATTGTGTTTATATTATATAAATGTTTACATATATTTTAATCTTAATTTTTTGGCCTTTATCTCTGTAACAAATGCAGTCCCCCTGGGATTAATAAAGTATTCTGATTCTGATTTAGAACGGTACAGTGCTGGAGCGCTGAAGGGCAAGCGAAAGTCACACATTAGACAAAGGAAAACATGAAAACAGACACACACAGTCATTTTGTGAGAACATATTCTTCAGACTCACTTTGCTCCTTGCTGATATGTGGTAACTGAAGAAATAGACCCCTTTGACCATGCACTTGTAGGTAGTTTCGTTTATCAGCGATTGTCCTTGAAACTGTTGATCCAGCTCGGGCAAAACTGGTCTGTGGGATACATCAACAACAGATGCTGTCTTTAAATCTATCCATCCAACCTTAAATCTAAATGTCACAAAACTTATCAGTGTTTTATTAGGTTTTTGCAACTCATTTTTAAGAGCTTTCCATTTTCTTTTCTCTTTTGTTTCTCTGAGATATTTTTCTTCTTTTTTAGTCCTTTTTTACGCTGTAGTATCTAATTGATATTCTTATATAATTTTTTAAATGTATTATATTTATCAGACTACAATGTATTGCTCACACCTACAGAGAATTAGCTGAAGCTTCCTCAACATTATGAAGCTCTGCAGTGAGTTTTAGTTCAGTCCATTCTTACAGCACCTGAGCTGCAGCTGTTTTCAGAAAAACCAGCATGTTGCTGAAGTAGCAGCTCATCTGGCCCATGACCCGTTGCAATTTAAAGGTCACTGTAATGTGTAAAGTACAGAAAGAACGTGACAAGTTTTCTCGTCATTGGCTGGCTGTATTGCACAAACGAATGAGAACTAAAACCCCCTGAGAAGTCAAGGAGGCTCACATACAGTCATATCCTGGACAACAGCTCTAGTTCTTGACCGGCCCTAACCTAACTAAAGACATTATGCCATAAATAAACCTAATGACCATACCAGTCTCAATGCAGAGACTGAACAAAGTGGTGAAGAAGGCCAGAACGAGAGGACACACATACAGCAGACACCTCACCGTGGCATAAGCTCAACAGCGCTTTGGGTGGACGAGCTAAAAACTCCACAAACCTCCAGTGGAGCCACTGCTGAGTATAATAATCTAAACCATGTGCACAGAATAAGGCATTTTGTGAATTTTCTACAGTAGTGAAAGAGCTCTCATAATTGTTAAAACGACCAATGAAAATCTGTTTCTCTCGATGAGCTCAGCAAATCACAGCCATGAAGACATTTTGCTGTTGCTAAGAGATTCCCGTGTTTGCATTTCTGCCTGAGTTCTTCTCACTGGTTTTAGGATTGCCAGGCTGAGGGTTAGAAAGCCACATCAGTTGTTATCTTATTATGCTTTTGTCATTCTTGCCTGTTTATCCAGATCCCTGTCAAATAAATCGACTCAAACCCACAGTTTGTGTATAAGAGATGGACGTTCATCCTGTTTCTGAAGCCTTGATCTGCGGATTTTGGCCATCACTATTATAAGTTTTTGATACCAGAAGTCACAAGTGAGGAGAGGATCTGACAGATGCCACTCGCTCATAGGTTAGCAACTTGTAATTCCAAAAGTGCACCCGTCTCTCCAGCAAAGCCTGTTTTTCTGACACAAATCAGGACCGTAGTTTAAAATAAGAGCATCATTTTATATCTTTAAAAAAATCTGAGACAGTAAACGCTTCAGGAAAATATCAATTCATTGGAAAAGAGGGTTGGATTTTCTGCACATTGGATTTTGCAGTCAGAAGAGTCGCCCCCTGCTGGCCATGACAAAGAATGCAGGTTTAGAATATTCATTCTTATTTACATTGCACCCATTCACATAAGCACTCACCTTAAGGTGCTTTATAGTGTCAGGTAAAGACCCTATAATGTTAGAGAGAGCCCCAACAATCAGATGTTCCCCTATGAACGGCACTTGATGATACTGGGAAGGAAGAACTCCCTTTTGACAGGAAGCTATCTCATAAAGAACCAGGGTGAGGAAAGGACAGGCATTTGATGTGACTGGTTGGAGAGTGAAGGAAAACAAGAGAAAAAAGGACCTGGACGCTACATCCACCTCTTCTATGTACCTTTGGCTGCTCCCTTGTATTTCCCCCTAAGGGGTCGCCACAGTGGATCAGTCCGTATTGGTAATTTGGCAGAGGTTTAACACGTCCACCTCTTCTATAATCAAACCCACGCGCCATCTTGATTAATCAGGGTTGCTGAGTGTTCATTTTTTAAATCAAAAATCCCAAACACATTTTGCTTTTTAAACTTCACTCTTAATGCAACCTCAGTGATCTGTCGATCTCCAATCCAATAGTCTTTCTCCACCTGCTCTATTAATTTAGTAATTCATCTTTTAGCTCATTTTCTTGTTTCAAGAAACACAACATGTAATACCACTGCTGCTCTTTCTCCATTTGAGACTTCAAACCTCCGCAGCACTGACCCGTTAAAGATGATGGGCGTGTCCGCGTCTGGTGTCTGTGTTACCAGCCGTTTGTAGGAGAAGAAGGACGTCTGCTGGCTGGAAGGGTTGAAGCCCCTTCCCTTCTCCCCTGGTTGGCCTGGATGTCCAGGGGGCCCCGGAAGACCCACGTCCCCTTTCAGCCCAGGCCGTCCTGGGGGTCCCCGTGGGCCAGGCGCTCCTTTCTGACCATTGAAGGACAGACCTGAATCACCTGCCCAAGCAAATAAACACATATTATACCCCATTGTGGGACAATTGAAGAAATATCTTATTTTATCTTATCTTTTAAGAATGTTATTATGAACTGAAACTAAGATACATGATACATGATAATCAATCACTTCTTA
This sequence comes from Etroplus canarensis, assembly GCA_015106775.1. Lineage (NCBI taxonomy): Eukaryota > Metazoa > Chordata > Actinopteri > Cichliformes > Cichlidae > Etroplus > Etroplus canarensis. The sequence goes on from VUQH01067517.1 coordinate 9,307, forward strand.
GCCAACATGATCAAACCTTCAACAAAAGGATTCGTAAATCTGTTGACAAAGAAGGCCGGAATACCATCTGGATAATTGCTTCTATTATCAACAGGAGTCTAAAGGTGCACTCTTGCAGCCTTCACAGATTCTGAAGTGTAATGTATACAACTAAGTATACAATACAATAAACAATAAAGTGTTATATACAACATTTATTGTCTTCATATCCTTTCTGAGCTCACCAGGGTCTCCCTTCTGTCCTTTAGGACCGTCCCCGCCGCTGACCCCATGGGTGCCCGGTATCCCAGGAATCCCAGGGACCCCCCCGCTGCAGAATGACTGGGCATCAGCAGGGGTGATGTGAACCAAAAGCAGCAACACTGCAGTACTGCAGCTCAGCCACCAGAGGGCCTAAAAGCACAGAGTTACCATCCAAGATAAGTCAGAATTAAACAAGCTGATCTGAGACCAAATCAAGATAGAAGAAATCTAAACCTAGATTTTTAAGGGCTGTCATGAACCCTGAAAATAAGATTCGATGCTGAAATTTTAGAAGAAACTTACAGTATGTAAATGTGTGCATTTTAAAAGAAATCCTGCTCTGGAAAACAGCTGTAATAATACTTAATATTTAAAGGTCAGACATGCTGACAGAGACTTGGCAACACTTCTGTATAAGCCTGTGACTTTCCTTCCTTCTCTCAGTTAACCTCTCTCTCGCTGTTCTTCAGTTTTGTAGTTTCGATCAAAGCAGTCTCACCATTTGCAGGTATTAAAAGTGTCTCCTCCTGCAGTGGAGCGATAAGCTGACGGGGTGCGGAGGTGAAGAGCTGTCCTGCTGCACAGTGACTGCCACAGCTCAGTCAGGGTAAAAAACAGGAAGTGAAACTGCTCAAGAGAGCAAGAAGGAGCGTGATTGGAGCCAGTAATCATACTTTCTGGGATACATCACTCACTGATCACTGCAGGGGGCCTATAGAGAAAACCTTAGTCTGGCGATTCCCAGCGTTTGGGCCGGGGCACTCCACTGGGTCGTGAAATTTTGGCAGAGTGGCCACAAGAGGTCATTCAAATCACCACAAAAATTTTGTAAAGACGTATTCATAATGCAAAGCGTTTAAAACTAATAAGATAAAGCTACACAATATAAATTATGTGCTATTGTCCATTTATGCAACCAGTTTTGGACCTCCAGCTATTTTATTTTTCTTGATTGTTTGAGAATTTGAGCTGATCCCAGCAAACATGGTTGAACCCACAACGTCCTCTCCACCAGTCAAAGCCGGTCGCGGGACAAATGCAAACTGTGCCGAGTAAGAAATGTTGATCAGATTATTGCAGTAAAGGAATTAAATGCATCTTTCTTTGCTTTATTTTTTAGAAGATCGACAGCTAATCTGCTCAGGCCGTGGCTGTGAACAGACATCCACCCAACACCTCCCCCATGCACACAGAGTGCTCTCACCGTAGCCTGTCGTTTTAAAAAGCAGAAAGCACTTTTAGGCAGTTCAGTGTTATACATGTATAAACTCCATCTCATTTGTTGCATGGTGAACTTAATGTGACGGGCTGCTTTGACATCAGCATTATAAACCTAGAAATGTTCATCAGATTCAATTATTTTTAATATCAAATCATTGTGATCTGATTCAACCACTATTAAAATGTATATTTTAACAGTGCTTAAATTAATTAGAGCCTTTTTTAATCAGACCACACAAAATGTTGCATGGGAGCAGTCAAATATTTGGATACAGTTCCAGAACAGTGCATTAAATCTTTACAAGCTTTTATGTTTTTAAGTAAAAATTTAACCTGGAAAAAAAAATGCACCTTCGGCTGCTCCCTTGTATTCTCCCCAAGGGGGTGACTTTGCAGCCATGATGCCCTGCATGTTTGAAATCATCTGCTTGTTCTGTTCTTGTTCACATCTTATCATTTCTTTTTTATTTGATGTATTTTTCTGGTTTTGTCTGTGAAAGGCTGATGTGTTTTTTGTTGTTTTTTCAGAGGAAGTGAAATCCTTTAAGACAAAGTCAGGGAAGTGTCAACCTGATGAAGAATTGGTGATGCTTCATCATCAGTTCATCAGGTTGACACTTCCCTTCAAATTAACATTTTGAAGGGAAGTGTAATTTGAAGTTTCCTTCAAATTAACATTTTGTTCTGTTTTCCTCAGAACTTCTTCTTTGTTGTCAGAAACATACAGGGTGTTTCCTGGCAATGTGTTGCAGCAACCTTCAACCTTAGCCTGGATGCCAGTATCTGTTCCACAAAATATTTCATTTCATTATGAAGGTGATGCTTTTTTTTAATCATGACATCCTGTCAAATTTGCTACATTGTCATTTTTCTTTCTCAGATCCTCTTTTCGTTTCTGATTTTTAAAAACCACATGTATTTTCTTTGCTGCTCTTGATTTTGTCTTTTTTGTTCATCTTTAGATTTCTACAGTGAAGATTGTTGTTTTTTGTTTTTGCATGGAGTGTCTCTAAAAGCATTTCATCACCTGCGAATGATCCGAGTGATTGTCAGTGCTCTGCCAGCGAAGGCCATTTAACCAATATTATCATTACTATTACCTAATCTGCTTCTCTGTGGTTTCATGTTGGAACACCCAAATACACTATACACACAAAAGCATTGGGCCACCTTCTATTGGAGGTTTTATGGCATCCCATTCTAAAAAGGTATTATTCTGGAATTATTAAATCCAGCTCAGGTTTTGTTTCCTCGGTTCTTCTCTCAAGCCCGCATTTTTCAGACGCTGTTTTGTGGCTACAGTTGGCGCAATGCAGTTGGGAAGGTAACATTCTCCTGGTATTCACTGAACCCACACTCATCCATCAGAGCTGCCAGATAGAGAAGCTTGATTTATCACTCCACAGGACACGTTTCCACTGCTCCAGAGTTCAGCGGCAGCGTGCTTTGCACCACTCCATCCAACGCTTGGCATTGTGCTTGGTGATGTGAGGCTCTCATGCAGCTGCTCAGCCATGGAGACCCATGCCATGAAGCTCCTGGTTCACAGTTTTTGTGCTGATGTTAATGCCAGAAGAGGTTTGGAACTCTGCAGTTAGTGAGTCAAACTAACCTGTTTCACGATGGTCTAAGCCCAGCTCATGTTCCCTGTTACTACGTGAACAATCCAGCACTTGGTGAATTCTGCTTCACGTTGATACAGCCGACATAGCGGCGTCGCTATGAACGCTTAGCCGCCACAAACCAGTTATCCTTGTAACTTTTCTGACACCTCCTGCTTAAAACCAAAACAGTCAGAAAGCTGGTGTCTTTTCTGCACTATGCACCTCAGCTCTTGATGACCCTGCTCTGTTACTTTATGGGGCCTGCTGCTTTACAGCTGAGCTGAGTTGGTTCTTAAACCTTTCTCAAATCCTTCCACTTTGCAGTAATAGCGCTTACAGTTGGTTGTGGATTATCTAGGAGGGAGGAAGTTTCATGAACTGACTTGTTGCAATGGTGGCATCCGATTACTAAATGGAGAAGACTGACTCTATTCTGCAGGTTTGAGAACCTTGTGTGACCAGCAAATCGTGGTGTGAGCTCCATCCGCCAGTCTTCAGGGGATTTCTTGGAGGAGCCCCTTGGAAACCGCTGACTTCAGCAGTTTCAGTTTTGGGTCCATGCCATGCTGGCGCCAGACTTCTTGTAGATTGGGGACTGGCACTATGTTGGTGAAAAGGTGTTTTAATTAATGAAACTGAGAAGTCAGAACAATCTGAAGCCAGAACTTTCAGTTTGCAAGGATTACTTATATTAGAGTGGCCTCACTGTTTGAAAGTTTGGCTGTGTTATGAGCAGTAAAATAGTATACACACTCTTTAAAAAATCATCTGTTCTGAAAAACACCTTTATAATTTCTTAAATCAATCAGCTGTTCTTAACAATGCACACAGGCGCTGTCTTATCTTAATAAAATAAAAATATTCACAAGTAACTCTGTGTTCTGGTCAGAATGAGACAAAAAGACCAAATATGCTGGTTGCTGCTCAGCTCTTTATTTGGTTTGCTGGTTTAAATGATGTGACAGTGAGGCAGGAAGCTGCATCTAATGTGAGATGAACTGCAGATATTTATTGAACATTTGGAAAAATAATGCTGCATTGAGTTACAAACCTTTTTTAAAGGTGATACGGGGGTACGGAAATACATTTTAAAATCACTATTGATCTACAATATGAAACCAGCTGAGTTAAATTAACTTAGCTGGAGAAACTTATCGTTTTAAAGCTGAGACATCAGCCACAGACTTGCTTTCTAGTGTCAGTTCTTTATTCGACATGAACTCACAGCTGATTCAGCAAATTACAACAGACTTAAACAGTGCAAGCTCTGGGTGTTTAATAGGAATTACAGAAAAAAGGAAATGTGATGGTGAGAAATAAACAATATGTACTTTTCTGAGAGGTGAAAAGGTCGTCGTGAAGTAGGGGAAGACATTTTTTAAATGTTATTTCAGTTGTTGTGCTGTCAGACCCTTCCGTTTCCCATCCTGGGGGTCAGTGAGGGTGAAGCAGGAAGCCGGTGAAGATGCTATAACCACTCGGTTTCCCTGTCATCCCTCTGTAGTCTTTAGTCTCGAGCCAAACCTCCTGGTCTTTTGAGACGTAAACCGCCAGGCCACCCGAAGTCACCTGGAATCAGTAGAGGTTGAAACTTAATAGGAGGAAGCTTTTTATCAGAGTTTAATGACTTCACATCAATAATATGAATAGAATGCAACACATAATAAGAAAACTGGCATTGTTCGATGATTGTACCTGTCTCTTGACGCGGCGATGGTCACAGAATGATGTCAGCAGCCTGTTGTCGAGCTTGAGCAGCACACAGAGTTTTTCTTCTAACGAGGCGTGAAACACAAAGTAGTACGTTCCTGGGACCCGACACCTAGAACACAACACAAAAACATCATGACAGTCATTTACTGAAAGTGGAGGGCTTCTTCTGTGTTCTGTATCCTTTTTACACTCGACACTACAGACCCGTCAGGCTTGTTATTTAGTCACAACAGCAAGTAGTGTGGTTCTTTGTCCATCATGATCCAAACTGAAATATCTCAACAGCTAAGAGGTGTGCTCACGAAGTTTCAGGATTCTCCCATTTCCATGCAAGGACGTTTGCTTTAGCACCTCTGGACTGAGTGCAATACGACTGCTATTTTTCACTCGGTCCTGCTCTGCGTGCTTGCACCTGTGCCTCTGTGATGCATGCTGGATCAAACTTTTGAAAGAGAAGAGGAAGTCACCAGTAGCTAAGTCTGGAGAGTAGCATTGGTGAGCAAAGACTATGTTTGTGCAAGCAACACGCTGAATACAGCGAGTCTGATCCTTGCAATTAACTGTGCACAACCACAGTAATGCTGAAGTAAGCAAGGGTCACCTCTGACTTAATGCATCACCTACAGGCTTGGAAACTGGGCATTTTTGGCTGGTCGGGAGTACCGTGTTCCCTGCATCGAGTGCTTGTGTGTGGCCGTGCTGTAGAGAGGAGACGGCATCATTTAGGCTCGTATACGCTGACTTGCAAATATCTAATTGGAAGAAAACGAGGGTGTGGATATGGTGTTCACTTCACTCAGAAGTATTAGAATGACCTTGGAAATATTTCTAATCTGTACATTGCAGGACTAGTGATGAACCTCAACGTGGCAGATCAGTGCGACACAGCTGACACAGAGCAATCAAAACTGGTTCAGATTCAGAAGATTATCTTGACTGTAGTCAGGTAATGTTTTTGATTTTTAAAGGCTGAGTCCTGGAACTTTATGATCATTATGAGATTGATTTCTATGAACGTTTGAACAGGAATCCATCACCACCATCACTCAAGGTTCTCAGCTGTGTTACTCTGGCGATCCTGTAATCTTTCTCTAACGTCCACCATGAGGTTTGGAATGAACTGTCCGTTGCTGAGTGATAAGTGGCACAGATACTTGGTGTTCTCTCTGATATCGTAACTTCTCCTCTAACATCATCTTCAGTTACAAATGTTTAGTGTAAGCATGCTGTGTTGAGCCAGACACAGGCTGGATATGAACAAATGATGACATTTACCGGCAAAAGCAAAAAAAGAGTATTGTCCAATATGTTTTGTCATTGAGCTCATAAGATGGTCTCCTATAGAGATTTCCTTTTAGAGGGAGTGGGAGAAGTGAATAGGTGAATAAATGTGGATCTAACCTCAAAGATTAAACGGGCAAATTCCTTTACAGTTCCCCATAAGAACCAATTGTGACATGTGTAACAAATATTTTAAATGTTCCACAATCTTACTTATAAAGCTTTATGCTTGACCTTAACTTACAAAGTCCCTCAGAAAAAATGGGTCTGGGTTCTTATGGGTTAATTTAGTCCACCCTGAACAAAAATGGTCTCACCTGAAGCGTCCTGTGTTGATGTTGTAGTCACTGTTGATGTTGGTGATTTCGTCAGTGAACCGAATGATGCTGGCTTTGTCTGGGTACTCGCTTGTGGCTCTGGCCACACTGAAGGCCGCCTGCTGCCGTTCTCCAATAGCCCTGCAGCAATAGAAACAATTTCTCACAGAAAGAACAGGGTGCCATTTTGAAAACCATCAGAATCAGAACACTTTATCAATCTCTGGGGGGGGGGAAGTGTAGAAAACCAGCTCCCAGTAGGTCAGGGAAAACTAAGCAATCTGACAGTGCTTGCAGTGTTCACCTACAAGCTTACTGCAGATAATGTCACCAGAACTGATACTTAGGTCTACAAGTGTTCTAGTCTACCCTCTTACATGCTGAAGAAGAAGAAGGACACCCTCAAACACAGGAAAAACTACATGTGCAGATAACAACTAGTGCAGCTGCTGGGATAGCTCTGCCAAGCTATGAAAGGCATTTGGGAGTTGAGTAGGAAAATACTTTGCATTGAAGAGGAATGACCAAGGAGTGAGAACTGTTTCACAGAAGGCAATATGCAAACAATGCTATCATTGCTTTTCAAGGGCAGAAACACTTCCACTTTGGCAAAGCACCAAAAAAAAGGCCGACATTCAGATCTGCTTCGAGCAGTTCAAGGTTTCTAATCATGTTAAGAACATCCAAAGTTGTCTTCTTCTTATGTTATCCTGAAGTACACCTTATCGTTTGAGACAGCTGGCACTGCCACTGTGAAGTCAGCTATGTTCCACAGACACTGGCTAACACATCATCAATGCTTAAGCTAACGCAATGAAAGAACATTATAACCTCGAAGGAAGAACATTCACACGTTGGTGTTCCTTTCAAAAACCTTCAACTCGTAACGAAAGAGTTCAAAAAGCCGTGAAACATTTTGCCATTCATAGGAATCTTTGAAACGACTTACAGTACTCATAGTACTGCATTTTATTCTGTACTGCTGTTGTTTGGTTGGGTACATAGGATAATTTTTTTAAACTATGGTATCAAATTTAGAATCCAGAATCATGTTGATACCATTTACTGAATTTATGGTAGATGTCACAGGGATGTTCCATGGGAGGGATATGATGGGAAGGATGGTATCGTGACATAAGATACCATCCAGGAGGGGCTCGGAGTAGAGTCACTACTCCTTCATGTCAAAAGGAGCCGGTTGAGGTGGTTTGGGCATCTGACCGGGATGCCTCTCAGGCTCTTCCTAGGTAAGGTGTTTAGGTTATGTCCTACTGGGAGGAGACCCCAGGGCAGCCGACAAATCAAATTTTCACAAGAGTTGTGATATTGTCCAAAATGCAATGATGTTAATTTACATGAAACTTCATTTAACTGAAAAAAGTGCAAAGAAAAAAGAGTCAGTAGTTTTACTGACCAACTTGACCAATTTGACTGATTAATTTGAAAACTTGTCCATACAAGGGATACATTCAAGCTGCTCAACAGTCCATGGTCTATAGTATGAGTCTCCACTTCATGATGTACCGTACATTTTCAGTAGGAGATAGAGCTGAACTGGTGTAGTGTCTTTTCTGTACAGAAACTGTCTTTGTGTACAGCCTAATCCCCTGTCTATTTCTGCAAGGTATATTGCTGTGTGGAATGTATGTGTGTAAGGATAGCCTCCCACCTGTTCACCATACCTTACCATGTTGAGAGGTTGCAGCTATTTCTGCAGAGCAAGTTGGGAGAGCTGTCCTTGAATTGTCTTTTTTTTTAAATCTCGCTGACAGAGTTGAGACTCCATTAAAAACAAAAGCCCTGTTTATCTTAAGTAACTTTGTTTAACATAAAGCAAAAAGGACTCCATTAAGTCACAAAGGATTCCAGCAAAAGCAAGTTCCATTAATATGTAAGAATGGAAAAAGCTAAGAATTGGACACAAATAGTTCTCCAAAGAAGAACCCATAAAAGGAAAAGAAGGGGGCATGTCAGACATGTCCCTAGCATGTAACGTGCCTATTTTTGGGCAGTATATAAGGTGAATGTCTGTCTGTGAATTTCAGTTGTCTCTGCAGAGCTGCTCATGCTTTAACTCTGTGCTTAAAGAATAAAGCATTCTTGGACGCAACCACTTTGGACTCCTGCCTTTTACTCAAATTTTGTCATTTTCTTTCAAAAGTTGAGTTGAATACTTAGAGAACTTCCAGAAGAAAAGACTTAGAAAATAGAAAGTATGGTGTGGAGACCCAGGACTCGGTCTTCAACTGGCCCTTGGCTGGGTCCACAGCTGGTCCAGAAAAATCCACATCAATATATGCACATTTATCTAAGTAAAATTCAGTGTTTATCCTTTTTTATTATTAGTAATTGATCAGCTTGTGGGCTGTGGACCATGAACTTTTTTCAGCTTCAGAGTGTGGCACGCCCAAAGACGTCTGAGAAGCTGATGTACCTGGTTGGGACAGATATAAACAAAGCTGAGGGCAGAATATGCACACCTGTATGGAACGCTTCACCCTTTGCTACAAACCTGTTAGGGATGGAAACTTGGGGGTGTGGCGGCATGATGATGGCACCAGTCTACGGCTGGACAGCCAATTCAAGTCTAAGACAGCGATGGCAGTGTCCTGACCTACTCAGAACGGGTCCTCATAGAAATTCAGTGTGCTTCCACTGGTTCCTGCTTGTCTGTTATTTATCAGGACACATAAAACATTCTAAGGGAGGATATCCACCCTGACCAATCAATGACCAGAATACAATATTGACACCTTGTTGTTCTAATCGGTCATCAGATCTCTTCCAGTGTATTGTGTATAGAGTAGCATGTTAAAATGCACAAAGTACTTTCAAACATGTCACTAAAATACAACATTTTATTTTGGCCTTATCAGAAGTCCAGCCTTGGACACTCCTGTCCAGCTGTGAAGTTAATTTGTGAAGTGGGTGTAACAGCCCACAGGTAGGACCCATCATTTTGGGATAATTTCAGGTTAACATAGTCAGGGTGGTAACTTCATTTTAGAAAGGTAAGCATGTTTGCACATTTGGCAAAATGTAATCGTTGATTGTTCCTAATTATCATTTAGGCGGCACAGACATGTTCACCATCATGTCACAGACAGCACAGGGACAGATATGGGTATCACTGATATGACTTAGCAAAAAGCATGGCACATCAGAGATGCACATCAATCGTTTTCTGAAATTTTCAACTTTTGGGAGTGTCAGGAATGGCATACAGTTGGATGAGAGCTACAGGACAGCTGTACATCATCACACTGCAGGAGACACTGACGCTGTTCATCCAACGTGGCCTCCAGAACTTCACAAGGTAAGATCAAACTGTATGCTCATACTTCATCTAAACAACTTTGTCCTTCTGTGTATCATAAAAGCTTTTGGCAACACGTTTTTGTCCTGGCTGACTGCTGTGTGGAGGAATGTGGGTCCAAATGCAGGACTCCACAGGCAGACAGGGTAAAACCAAAAGTGAAATATCTACTGGCTGATGAAGTCATTCAAAAACATTAAAAATACCAAAAAACAAGGACTATGGACCACACAGCTAGTATTTTTAATCAAATAGTAAAATGTCTCACTTTCAACATTTGATGTTTTCTGTGATCTTGTGTTAACAAAATATTACTTTATAAGAGTTGTAAAGCATTGTGTTGTGTTTTTATTTTAATTTAATGCAGTGTCCCAACATTTTTGGAAGTATGTTTGTAAATAGGGTTTGTGTGTCTGGCTTTAGGGACCAAAGTTGATCTGAACAGGAGCATGTATGAGTGGGAGAAGAAGAGACGCAGAGCCTGTCTGCAGAGGTGTGGACATTTATTACTAACTTTTTATAATCAAATAAAGTGTTGAAAAAAACCCCACACTTTGCTTTTTTACTAAGTTACATTTAGGAATGGATGCAGCACTCTGATTTAGTTTACTGTTGTGCTTCTGAATTGAGATACACTTTTAGTTGTTAACATTCCAACATCTAAAATTTTGTGTTTGTACCACAATACAGTCAAATGAAAATTGGTCGATTTTCACTATGGAATCATCATAATCCCAACAATACAGCAGAGGTCTGCATAAATAGAAACTTTGAGATAACTATGACTTAAAGGGACTGAGTACATGATGGTCACAGACATGTAAACTGCACAGAAACACCAGAAGAGCTGTTTGTAGTATATGTGTGTAACATACCCACTCAGAGTTTAAATACACGTCACTCTTATCGCTTAGGATGATTTTAAAAGTCAATAGATTGGAGTGCAAAACAATATTGGTTTAATCTTCTTCTTCTTCTTCTTCTTTCAGCTGCTCCTGTTAAGGGTCGCCACAGCAGATCATCCATCTCACCCTATCCCTGCATCCTCTTCCCTCACACCAACCCTCTGCATGTCCTCCTTCACTACATCCATCAGCCTTCTCTGTGGTCTTCCTCTTCTCCTCCTGCCTGGCAGCTCCATCTTCATCATCCTTTGTCCAATATGTCCACTATCCCTCCTCTGAACATGTCCAAATCATCTCAGCCTGATGGACTCATTTCTAATCCTGTCCATCCTGGTCACTCCCAGGGAAAATCTCAACATCTTCAGTTCTGCCACCTCCAGCTCCACCTCCTGTCTTTTTGTCAGTGCCACCATCTCCAAACCATACATCATAGTTTTTTTTTTTGGGCCAAGATGGCGGCACGACGGTAGCGTTCCCCTGTGATTGTCCATGTTCTGACCCGGCATTTGGGTGTTCGAGTGTTGTGGACGCTGGGACGGTGGTGTTCGTGTTCGTAAGTCGGAGGTTTGAGGACGACCACACGCCGTTGTAGCTCCGTCCACGGACGAGACTAACTGGCGATCCGGCGGCGGTTTTTTTTCATGATCGCTAACTGACGATCCAGCGG
>VUQH01067518.1:0-11808 GCA_015106775.1 Etroplus canarensis
CAAGGGCAAATGAAAAGACTTTGACAAACTCTGGGAACCATATATGAATATCATGACAAAAGAAAGTACTAGATTTTTCTGAAATGATTTGCAAATGCTGTAAAATGTAGCCCCCACCCCCCCCCCCATTTTTAACTAATTAATTTATTAATTAATTTATTTATTTTTATTTTATTTATTTTATTTTCCTCCTTAATTTGTTAATTAATCCAATTTCTTTACATCTATTCGAATTGAAAAATGATGCAAGGGTATGCAGTATGTGTGTGTAATGTGTGAATGTTATTTGTTCGTGAAAAATTTTGAAAAAGTCAATAAACATATTGACCAAAAAAAAAGTAAAGAGAAAAGAGAAAAAAAAATAAAGTGTTCCAAATTAAATTCCTGTTATTAAGCAAAATATCTTTATTCAACTACTCTCCAAAATTCTACATAGTTCACCCCAAGATTATGCACCTATTCATGCACGGCTAATTAAATCACAATAGGATGTTGTTCAAACTCACCAGCAACACCGTAATTCAGTAGCTTTGTATTTGTAAAATCAAAAGCAAAACAAGTGCTGCCTGACAAGTGAGGTCAACCGTAGCTGGACGAGGAAATTAAAATATATCATCTGAAACACAGGTACCTTGCTAGAGTGCGGTGTCTGATGCCGTCATATCCCATAAAGAGGGCTTCAGTAATTGAGCATAGTGTTTTTGTTGAAGCTTCCATGAAACTATATCCATTATTCTGGATGAGTACACTGCCGCTGGGGGAGATGCTGCAGCCAGATTCAATCTCCAGATAAAAATCACTATGTTTAAAATGGAACTGCGCGTGCCACTGCTATTCCCTTACCACTTGGCACTCAACTCAAATGAACCCTGGCTGGAAATCTCACGTACTTACCGGCTGGTACTATTTGTTGCTTGGCACAAGGCCTCACTTCAATAGATTTTACTTTACTTCATCTGTAGTCCTCCAGCTCCCCAGGGCAAATATGTGGGTGTCTTTGTGAGACTGACTGCATGTCCTTCTGCATGTACATATTTGGGTAACAATATTTGCAGATAAATTCATTCATGTGCACGAATGGGGTCAATGCATATTCATGCAGGTATATTTATGCATATAATGGCTCTATGCATGCAAGCCAAGCAACCATGTAGAGAGAGATGATGCTCCCTTCAGCAGATGGTCCAGACCTTACATAGACCACCAAGTGCTGCTGCAATAATAGAGCTCCTGGATCATGACTAGTTAATCATGTCAAAAGTACTGCCAGTAGTTTGAAATTTTAAATCTTTTATGTGAAACAAGGGCTGCTGTCTTCTAAAACAAGAAACTTAGAAGCTAGATATTGCTGCAACACTAGAACACTACCACAAGGTCATCCACACCAACATTAGTTCTTCACAGAAGTTTGGTGCTGAACAGCAGTAGGCTATACAGTGGGTTTACTAGAGTTTTTACATTGTGACATTTGAAGACAACATTGTGTGAGCTGTGAGCGTAAACCTGAGCAATATAGTCTTGCAATTAGCTAAACAATGACTGGGAATTCTTTAAAAGCTCTGGAAAACAGGGGGAGGCTGCAAATTCAGTTCGTATATTTACTGTAGGTGTGTCAGTACAAGTTTCCCATTGTCACAGTAGTTTGATATTGCAATTTGAAACACATAATAAATCCCAGTCCTTGGGAATCTCCTCCCAGATCTAGACTAGGGCATCACTGAGCTCCTGGACAGTCTGAGGTGCAACCTGGCAGCGTCTGATGGACTGAAACATAATGTCCTAGAGGTGTTCTTTTGGATTTAGGTCAGGCAAGCATGGGGACCAGTCAGTGGTATCAATTCCTTCATCCTCCAGGAACTACCTGCACACTCTTGCCACGTGAGGCCTGGCACTGTCATACACCAGCTGGAACCCAGGACCCACTGCAGACAGACAGCAGAACATTCTCCACGGCCTCTCCAGACCCTTGTCACGTGTGCTCAGTGTGAACCTGCTCTCATCTGTGAAAAGCACAGAGCACTAATGGCAGACCTGCCAATTCTGGTATTCTATGGTAAATGTCAAACAAGCTCCACAGTGCTGGGCAGTGAGCACAGGGCCCACTAGAGGATCTCGTGCCCTCAGGCCACCCTCATGAAGACTGTTTCTGATTGTTTGGTCAAAGACATTCACTTCAGTGGCCTGCTGTAGGTCAGACTGTGATAGTCATCATCCTGTTCCTCCTTCCACAAAGGTGCAGATACTGGTCCTGCTGATGAGCTAAGGACCTTTTATGGCCCTGTCCAGCTCTCCCTGAGTAACTGCCTGTCTCCTGGAACCTCCTCTATGCTCTTGAGACTGTGGTGGTAGACACAGCAAACATTCTGGCACTGGCATGTATTGATGTACCATCCTGGAGGAACTGGACTACCTGTGCAACCTCTATATGGTTCAGGTATTGGCTCATACTACCTGTAGTGGTGTTGACCCTAGCAAAATGCAAAACTAGTAAAAAACAGTCAGAAAAGATGACGAGGGAAAAATGGCAGTGGCCTCCACCTGTAAAACCATTACTGTTTTGGGCTTCGTCTCATTGCTGTCCCTCTAGGGCACCTATTGTCAATTTCATCAAGACCAAAGCAGCTGAAACTGATTAACAATCCTCTCTGCTACTTAACTGACCAATATCCCAGAAATTTAATTGACTTGATGCTATAATCTGATTAAAAAGTGTTTCTTTCATTTTTTTTAGCAGTATATATTGTGTGTACTTGATAAACTATTTCATCATATACAACATAAATTGTACAATACAATTTAGCAATTTTGGCATAATCCATCATGAGAGAAAACCTTTATTGTACAGTGTTACATAACATCTACAAATAATCCTGGCCTTTTAATGTTCTGTCCACTTAATTTACAGATGGGGTGATGATGTGTTAGAATACCTTGTATAGCAGAGCAGAGCATAGTGCATTAGAGTTCCCTCAAAGATCTAAATTAAAAGTGCAATTTTTTCCCCATCAATCTAGAAAAGCACAGAAATTTGAAGCCCTTAGGTGACACTTAGTTGTTCTGTTTGTTGTTGCCTCTGTCTTCTAATCTACCAGTGCCTGAGATTAGCAGCTGCTTTGCAATGGGTGACGGACATTAGGAAAACTAATGACAGAAAAAGCAGACACCAACCGTTTTTATGCACCTGCTCCACTTTGTGGATCTGTGTGTGTGTGTGTGTGTGTGTGTGTGTGCGTGTGTGTGTGTGTATTTGAGTGCATGCAAGGGGTGAAGCAAGGATTGGAGGATGATGACGCTTACCGACACATGTGGGCACAGTGCCGTTCCACTGGGCCAGGGCATTGGGCACAGCCTCGCACCTGATGGCGTTGGAGCCGTGCAGCATGTAGCCTGGATTGCATTCAAACAGTACCACCATGCCGATGCCAAAGTCATTCCCTATCCGCTTCCCAAAGCGGGGCTCAGGGACTGAGCTACACTGAGTGGCGCTTGTCCGGGGGACAGCTAAGGATAAAAGGGGAGGAAGCGAGCATGAGAGGAAGAAAGACAAAGAGTTGTGGGTGGGTTTGTTAGGCAGAAACACAACAGGGAAAAGAGAAATGGCAAGACAAAGGATACAGAATGCAATAGTAGAGCCCTAGTGAATATCCTTGCACGTCATTAGTCACTCTCATCTGCTTTGCCAGGATAGGCTATTTGACTCCGCATCCTTCTGCTTTATTCAGACATGCCTAGCCACATCCAGCAGTACTTTGCTGAACAACCCTCTATTTCATGAGTGCAGAGCTTAAGTACCTTTTTTCCCCACAGAAGCAAGCAAATACACTCAGTCCAAAAGATCATTCTGAACATCAAAATTCTGGAAAAATGTCTATGTCTAGAATAACTAGTCTTACCTTGGTAAACAAAATGAAATCCTTTGGCTGTTTCTGTTCCATTAGTGGTAAACTTGAGAGTTATCTTGTTTCCTGAACTCAGAGGGAGTGTCTCGCCTAAAATTTAAAAACAAACAAAGCCAAGACTGTCAAGACTGTCTTTAGATTCTGCTGTTTAGAAATGCATAGACTAGGATACAAACACTGTGACCACGAACGATATGTTGATTTGACTCCTGTGTATACTATGCAGTTTTTTGGAGTTAGTTTATGAGTAAATTTCAAAATGATTTAGATTCACGATCTGATCTGATCAGTCAGTCTGATCAGTCATGGGACTCCACACTTAACAGTGTAATCAGGAAGAGAGTGACAACAATTAGAACAGCAGGTTTGCTTTTGTTATTTTAACTGCGATCTCAGGAGTTTATCCAGTTACTATCACAATGTAATTATGTCACATCAATACAAGAATGTTTGAAGGGAAACAATCTTTATTTTTAGCAGCAGGAAGATGCTCAGATAACAAACATTTAATTTGTCTCGAAAATAATAGTTATTTGATTGGAACTGATGTGATGGCCTGGCTACAGTTAAAAATTCTGTGCTTGAGCTGTCAAACCACTACCTAGAGCTAGTAGAAACTTGGCTTCAAGGTCAAAGAGTTTTGTTTGTACCTGAGTGTGATCCATATATGGAAGAAAGAAGGGCTGAATCTTTGGAGGATCCGTCATAGATCTCGAGCACATCACTGCTCAAAGTCTGGAATACCACAAACTGACCAAAGAGAACTGCAAAGAAAGAAACAGGAAGGGATAAAGAACAGAGGGCAATAAGGAGGTGAATTTGGGCCAATAAAACATTAGATTTGTCAACATTCAGCTGACTGAGTGGGGTTTATATTCCATTTCAAGAGTGTGACGGCTGCTTTAGATAGAATTTTGAAATAGTTAATGCTTTTTTATTATAATTGCCTTTTGCTGTAGTATAAAGCATGCATGCATCTCTCCCCAAATGGTCATTATGGAAAACTTTAAACTGCCTAAATTTATTTCTTTTTATTTACACAGTCCTTCAGAGAAGCTGCAACCTGAGTTCCAAAAAGGTTGGGATGCTGTGTAGAATATAAAAAAAACACAATCCAATGATTGGCAAATCTCATCAACCAATATGCATTCACAAAAGAACACAGAAAACATATCAAATGTTGAAAGTGAGAGATTTTACTATATCATGAAAAATACCACCTCATCCTGAATTTGTTACAGCAAAACATCTCCCAAAAGTTGGGAAGGACCATGTTTACCATTATGTAGCATTCCTTCTTTTTAACAATAGTCTGTAAATGTCTGGGAACTGAGGAGACCAGCTGCTGGACCTTTGGGAGAAGAATGTTGTCCCACTCTTTTCTGATATAAGATTCCAGTTGCTCAACAGCCCTGGGTCTCCTTTGTTGTACCTCATATTTTATGTTGCACCACATTTTTAATTGCTGAAAGGTCTCAAGCCCTCGGACTCTTCTCCTATGAAGCCATGTAATAGCTGCAGTATGTAGTTTAGCATTGTCTTGCTGAAATATGCAAAGCCTTCTCTGAAAAAGATGGTGTCTGGAGGGACGCATATGTTGCTCCAAAACCTGTATACACCTTTCAACGTTGATGATGCTTTTCACGATGTGCAAGTTGCCAGTACCATAAGCACTAATGCCCCGCATACCATAAGAAATGCACACTTTTGACCTGTAAGTTGATAAGCCAGATGGTCCCTCACTTCTTTAGTCTGGAGGTCACGGCATCCAGGATTTCCAAAAAGAATCTCAAATTTGATTTGTCTGTCCTCAGAACAGCTTTCCACTTTGCCTCTGTCCATTTTAAATAAGCTTTGGCCCAGAGAATACGGCTGAGTTTCTGGATCACTTTCACATATTGCTTTATCTGAGCGCCAGAAGATCACCAGTATCCAATATTAGTTTTCAACTGTGTCCCTTGTGGACAGAGAAATCTCTAGATTATCTGACTCTTTTGATGATTTTATATACTGCAGATAATGAAATATTGAAAGTCTTTGCAATTTTAAGTTGAAGAATTTGTAGATGCAGTTTCTCGCAGATATTTGTCCCTAGACTCGTTACTTCTGAGATACTCTGACTCTCTATGGCATCTTTTTATACCTAATCACATTACTGATCTGTTACTAATTAACTTATTTAGCAGCAACATGTCAGTTATATACTTCACTAGCCTTTTGTTGTGCTTTTCCCAGCTTTTTTGAGACATGTTGCTACCATCAAATTCAAGATGAGCTAGTATTTTTCATGAAATAGTAAAAATGTCTGACTTTACATTAGACATATTTCCTGTGTTCTGTGTGAATGAAATATTGGGTTATGTCATTTACAAATCATTACACAGTGTTTTTATTTATATGTTATACAGTGCCCCCCCTCCACACACACACACACACACATACACACACACACACACATAACACATACACACACCATGAGTCTAGATGGGATTTGTGCTTGTTTATCCCTCACAATTCCTTTTTTTATCCAAGTATTTTTATTACTTTTCGGAAAGATAAACACACAAACATACAACGTTGCCACCCCATCCCTCCCCAGTCGTCACAATTCCAATATTCTTTCTGGACAGGAGCTTGCATTAGCGCACATTTTATCTCAAGTAAAGTCACATCTGCTCCCTACTATAAACCTTTCTGTGGCATTTTCAGAACAACCAATAATTAGGTATTCCTTTGAACTTTGTGTCTTTCTTTGGTGTGCCATGGCATTTAACATGTGCAGAATGACCTTCATACAGTACAGAGTATAATATTTAGTGCCATTTTGCTGTCAAAATTGTTATTTTAAAATACATAAAAGCTTTTTATTATTAAAATAACAAAAAATTGTTGTAAATACCAGAAATGCTACATTTCCTTCCTGTTGCTGGAGGGGTGTGTTTGTGAGGGCAGTGGATTGACAGCAGCTGACAAGGTGAGCTCAGGCACAGGCAGGGGATTGGGAGGAAGTGTAAATAAACTGGCACTGTAGCTTAAAAGCCGTGGGCAGAGTGTTTTGTTAGCAGTGGTACTGAAGAGTAAGGACCCCAGGAGCATCTAAACAAGTGAAATTTGGAGGCAAGTTTATATGCTGTTTAATATGCTACAGCTGACCAGCTAATTTGCTGTGTAGCCCTCAAACTGAAATTCGCAGAGCACTTTTCCTCTGTGAATGTTTGTTTGGCTGCTCAGTCAACAAGCCATTTGCAAAAGGATGGTGTTTATGCAAAAATAACCTAAACTAAAGTGATTGCCTGTATAGACACAAGTTTCCCCATCAAGTCAGATAGAAAATTAACAGCAATCAAACCAAAAAATGAGGAAAAAAAAAAAGTTTTTTCCCCTTTTGCCTCTGGATTGTTTTCTTAAAGAAGAGCAATATTATGCAAATATTATCGCTGAACTTTACATATGATACTGTAAGTATAAGCCCATCTTCTTCTTTTACAAGTGTTAAATAATCCCCAACAAAAAAATTAATTAATAAAGATCACTCAGCAAGTCACCCAAGCTGATATATCTATATGCCATAAACATAAAGGCATAAAGAAGGGATCTGGTCAAAGTTTTGTGCCTGACCTTTAATTTAATGAAACAACTGTTACTTAGTGAAATGTCACGCGAGAACATTACTTTTTATCACAAAATAATTAAACCCTATCCTTAATAAAAGCAGCGAGGGAGAACTTATGATAATGAACAGAAAATTATTTAAATAATGTCCTGCATAAATATTTCCAATTAAGCATTCCTGATTATATCGATGTGTACACATCCTTGAAAATAATCTGATTCTCCAACCAAATGAATAGACATGGCCGACTGGATCACTACCTCTGTGATAATTTGCATTTGTGTCTGTGCGGTTGTGCGTCCCTGTGCACATAAAGATACACTATGCATGTGTAATAACAATGCTAAGATTACATCCTCATTTGCGCCCTCTCGTGAAGAGGCACATGTCAAAGCTACTTATTGTTCATGCACCTCTCTTTTATCCATCCCTCTCTTTTGCCTCTCACTCTTGCTACCCATCATTCTGATGAAGTTTACCATTTACAACACTGTCACAGTAAGTTTATTTCTTTGCGTGTTCCATGTGGCTGTGCTAATTATCATCTTTACAGTGTTTCCCAAATGACAGCAATTATAACAAAATCAGGCAACAACAGCCACAGTGTTGTGGAATTGAGGTGCTGCACATGGCAGGTTCTTACTACAGTTCACCTTCATCACATTAGGCAAACCTAAAAATTACCTCAGTAAGTGGGAACTTACGCTGTGCCATTCATGTTGTATGAAAAAGTACTCACACAATGATTGCAACACAGGCAGCACTGATTTGCATACGTTTAAGGTGGGTATCTACTGTAAATAATAAGGCACAAAAACTAACAACTCTAAATGTTCTACATTTCCATGAAAATAAATTCTAAACTGCACTGCTGAGTTTTAATTAGTGAGTATGTGGGACAATCAATGCATTTTAAAGTAACTATAATTCAGAATAAACTTATTGTTAACATAAAAGAATGAATTAGAAATACCACCCTATTGTACTTTGTTGGCTTAAGTCAGAGAAAAACAGTGCTCCTAAACAGCAAAATTAAAAGCATGTTTGGATTCAGCAAGCATTAATCATAAAAAAGTGTAATTCTTTAACACTGTAGAGACTGCAGGCAGTACAGCTGAGTTATGGGTCATAACAAAAAGTAGTGCATTTAAAGTAGAGAAAGTATCTCCTCTAACTGGTACACAGACATGCAGGTGAACAATAACTAGGCCATAAAGGAGCAGACTTCGAATGGCTAAAACTTGCAAATGAAAAGCAAGTGTAGGTTGTTTTTGCCCAGCAATAGTATTCACCTATATCTAAGCTACCACATGCCTTAAAGCAAAACACATACAGGACCCACCTGAAAAGGTGTAAAAAACAACACCGTTAACAGAGGCATTTGCTAAAGGTAAAAAAGGCAGCATATGTTTTTCCTTCTGGCTATGAATTATGGAGCAGTTTTCTGTCATCTTCACTTTGCAGCAGTACCTATTTCCTCTGGCATGTAGCCTTACAGCACACTGCCATGAAACTGTTAAACCTACCACAAAGCTAAGAAAGACACAGACAGTACAAGAAACTGAAAAGGAAACAAAACTGAGGGAATAAGCAACCCCTAAAAGCCACTGGAGGCAACGCTCCATCTTATGTCCCAGGAGGCAATAGTTTAAACTGACGGCCAACCAACTGACCAAATTTCAATAAAGTAGACATGATGCGAGCATGTATGTAGAAGAGCAAATGTTACAAGTTGTACATGTTGCAATAAAGATCAAACACACAGGGTCCAATGACAAATAGCAGCCAAGAAAGTCTCATAAAGAAAAATAAAACAAAAAAATCACAAACAAATGAACATATATGAGGATGTGCTCTCCCTCAAAGAAGCTAGGAAAGACCTGTTTTCTTATCTGTGGAGTTGAGAAAATGCCTATGGCTGAACCAGAGTTTGAATAAGAGATGATTTTACCCTTAGGGACAGCTCACTGCTGTGGTATTAGCATACCAACACCCTGTTAGAGGCTGCACTCTCCTGCATTGAGAACGCGCGCATGCGCGTGCACACACACACACACACACACACACACACACACTTGGCTCTTGTTTAAAGCAATACATTCTTTTTTTTTTTTAACAACTAATGCATCATTAATAATAGAAGAATATCTAGCAACCTGTATACACACATACTATGTACAAAATCCTTTACAGCCAATCATATAAATCAAAAACATACAACCCTACACATTTAAACACAGAGCTACATGGTAACATACATACAGTGTACAGTTTCCCCAGGCCAAAGCCAGCTGATGTGAACATGCTGGTCCTCTAATCTGTGGCTTGGTTGGTGCTTCTTCCAAACTCCCTGGACCTAAAAAGGCCTAGCATGACTGGGCTGGAAGAGTAACACCCTACATTTAGCCGCATGGTGCAAGCTAGCCCACACCCTGCTAAACACAGCCAGATGTGCAGGAACTGGAAGCATGGTACAGTGTCAGATCACTGAACAAATATTTCTTCTCCCATCATAGCTAATCCTTATCTGTTTGGCCAAATTTATCTCCATTTTCATATTTTGTGTTCAGAACTCTTGATCCAGGTACCATTTGCAAGACACTCAAAGCACAAAAACTTAACAGTGGTGATTTAACTGAAGCAACTTGTCTTATTTTCTAGTTCATGACAGGAAAGGCTAACAACACGATGTCTTTCACAACAATGCTTGTATCCTGCCAAATATCTGGTCGTGTGGTGGCAAGTGTGACATATTATGGTCCAGTCCATCGCTCAGCTCTCTTTAAGAATGCAGTCTTTAGCAGATGGCTTTTAGGCCTCAAGGTCCCAACACACATATACTACTCCCTCTGTCAGCTCTGCATTACCGTATGATGCTCACTGGGGTAAGGTAAGGGAACATGAAAAACAGGCAAAAACAAAACTGAACAGAGCTGGGTAGGGTGGGGAGAACAGAGCATATACAAATATTTCTACATTTGTGATCAACAAAAAATAATAGTCTAATTAATTCACTGTTTCAAACAACAGCAGCTATCAAACAGTTCTAACAGCATATCTGGCAAGCATACACAAACAAAACGCAAGCTCCAATTTACTTCATTGCGACAGAACACAAGTAAAACCATTAATGGTGTGTGTGTGTGTTATCAAAGAATTTCTGCATGTAAATCATTACTGTTTAGAATTTGTAGCTGAGTGCTGCTTGACTGTGTGTGTCTGTAGATGGTGTTGTTTACTGGCTTTGCTGTGCTAAATGAAGTGTTTCACTGAAGAATGGGAAAGTCCAAGAACTGTAGGATGACAAACTAAAATTGAGAGAATTTGTAGGTCTTGGACTGTTTTCTGTGTGCATGTGTACTTCAGTGGGGTGACTCACAGCAACAGCACCCTCAGTGAAAAGGACGGGGCTTGAGAAAGAAGGACACAAAGCAATTGAAAAAGAGTAAACAAAAGTCTCTCAGCCACTAATCACTGTGATCTGAAAAGGTCAGGCTAACTAGCCAAGCTCAGAGCCTCAGCTGACAGATCCATTGTCACAGGCTGGCCAAGGGGAACAAGTGGAGCACAGAGACACCCTTCTATTAACTGGAGCAAGTCATTACACACAAATAATTGCCTTGGTGTACCAGCGGTCTAACACTTAAAAGTCTCTCTGTTTGTGTCTCTCTTTGTGGCCCTTTTCATCTCTCAGACTTAAAGCATTACAGTTAAGAACTAATGTATTTAAGATTATTGCAATCTTACTATTGGATTTGTTATGGCAGAGAGTTAGTGATTCAGTCCATAGTAATAATGACATATCTTAATCTATTGCTAAGGAATACTACCAATAATCATCTGAATAAGCGTCTAAGAGAAACACTGTACTGGGGTGCATATTCATTGCCAAAAGTAATATACAGTCCCCTTCAAAAGTATTGGAAAAGCAAAGTGAATTCATTTGTTTTTGCCATACACTGACTGAATACATTTACATGTGAGATGAAAAGATGGAGACGAGTTTCAGCTTTTATTCGCTAGTATTCACATCAAACCACACAGTTTTTCAAATGAGCCTGAGTACTGGAACATGACAAGTGACAGGTTTTTCTTGTTACCCAGGTGTGTCATATTAGCAGGCCCACATGAACTCTGCAGAAAATCTGTGGATTCTTCAGATTTTCTGCAGAGATGGCGGTGCGATGGTAGCGCACGGCCACTCCAGAACCAAGGTGGTGCTTGTTCCCCTGTGATTGTCCATGTTCTGACCCGGTATTCGGGTGTTCGGATGTTGTGGATGCCGGGACAGTGGTG
>VUQH01067520.1:18163-34722 GCA_015106775.1 Etroplus canarensis
GGTCCACAGCGTGTGTGTGTGTGTGTGTGTGTGTGTGTGTGTGTGTGTGTGTGTGTGTGTGTGTGTGTGTGTGTGTGTGTGAAGGGTTTGCCCATCATGACTATTGATAGTGTTACATATTTCAGTCAGATTCTTCTGTCATATAGCTTAGGTGCAATTGACACCCAAGATAAGGATGGATTTATGAAGGCAGCACTCTGCTAAGTCAAGGTGAGCACCAGAGATATGATGCTTCTCCGTGTGAATATGTGCAAGTGTGTAGTTGATTCAGTGAGGAGCTCAGATTTATGAATGTTGCTATTATGAGCACCATACCATACATGTCTGAATGATTGTTCTTTTTCTATATTCTGTGTATGTGTGTGTGTGTGTGTCTGTGTGTGTGTGCGTGCGTGCATGCGTCTGCATGTGTAGTTAGTATTTTTAAACTTAACTCATAACTCTGTAACAGTGAAGGATTTGGTATCTTAAGGTACCTGAAATTCATCCTTTCAGAATATCAGTATCATTTTATTCTTTTTTTTCTCACCAACTTAATCCTTTTCATGGCCACAGCACCTGAAAATATTCCCTAAAAGCATTTGGCAGAAACCAGAAAGCGTCAGGTATTTCTACACTTTACACTCACTGCATCTCACATAATAAGTCTAACAAAAGTTTTGTTCTGAATCTCCAGAACACACACAAGCTAATTTTTTAGTAAATTTATCAGAAGTAGGAGCACTTATAATTCTCTTACCATTTCATTTAGGGACATTGCTCCTATTACTTACACTCACTTGATTAGTTAGGCTATTATTAGTTTTATTAATTTGTTCAACTGCACATTAATACAAATACCTAATCATCTGATCACACTGCAGCAACTTAGTGCATTTAGGCATGCAGACATGGTCAAAGTGACCTGCTTAAGTTTGAAATGTGCATCAGAATGGGTAAGAAAGGTGATTTAATTCAATTTGAACGTAGCATGATTGTTGGTGCCTTATGGGCTGGTTTGAGTATTTGAGAAACTGCTAATCTACTGGGATTTTCCCACACAGCGAATGGAGAATGGTCCAAAAAAATGGAAAATATCCCATGAGAAGCAGTTGTCCAGGAAAAAATGCCTTGTTGATGCCAGAGGTCAGAGAAGAATGGCCAGACTGCTTCAAGCTGATAGGAAGTCAATGGTAACTCAAATAACCACCCATTTCAACCAAGGTATGCAAGAGAGCATCTCTGAACACACAACACGTCAAACCTTGAAACAGATGAGCTACAGCAGCAGAAGATCATGCTGGGTGCCATTCCCGTAAGCTAAGAACAGGAAACTGAAGCTACAGTTTGCGTGGACTCACCCAAATGGACAACAGAAGAATAGTGCCTGGTCTGATGAGTCTTGATTCCTGCTGCAGCATTTATATGGTAGGGTCAGAATTTGGCATAAAAACATGAAAGGATGGATCCATCCTGCTTTGTGTTCAGGTTCAGGCTGCTGGGGGTGGTGTAATGGCGGGGGATATTTTCTTGGCACAATTTGGGTACCGACTGAGCCTCTTTTAAATATTGTTGCCAGCCATGTCCATAGCAACCATCTTCTAATGACAGCTTTCAGGGAGATAACACGTCATATCAAAAAAGCTCAAATGATTTTAAACTAGTTTAATGGACATGACAGTGGGTTCACTGTATTTAAATGGCCTCTGCAGTCACCAGATCTTAGTCCAAGAGAGTACCTTTGGGGTGGGGTAAAATGGGAGAGTCTGCAGTAACTGAGTGACGTTATCATATCAATATGGACCAAAATCTCTGAGGAATGTTTCCAGCACCTTGTTGTATCCATGGCAATGTGTACCTAAAAAAAGTGAGTGAGTGTGAGTGTATATTCTACTTATTATTCCTTAGGTTAAAGCTAAAGTGCAACCTCATGTGTGTGCAGCAAGAATACCAAGAAAATATACTGCAGATCCTAGACTACCTCTGGTTTAAAATAACATGCATGTTATAACATACATGGACTTTGATTCTATTCAAATGTTCAGTTATGTAATGGATCATCTTCTATAATGCTGAAAAGCCATTTCAACTATCAATAATCTCTATCTGAGACAATATTAATGAAGTGTGGCTTCTCCATTTGCACTTGTTAGTAGTATGTAAAGGATTATTAGTGGGTGCACAACTTTCTAGCTTTGTCATTTTACATGATATTGCAATTTGTTTGCTTTTAAACCCCTAACAAGCACAGCTTTCTTCAGGCATCACCATTTTTCCACTTGTCCAGCAATCATAAACGGACTGCCAGAACAAATAAAAATATATACAGACACACAATACTCCAGGGTACTCCAAGTCAACTCATATTGTTAGTAAGCTGACTTTGATGTTTTTCTTAATAACATATTCTAATGAGTTCTAAAATATCTGCTCAAAGCCACAGGGTCATCTGTGAAGTATGAAAGATTTAAGTAATACCTTCCTCAAACCGCTTTTTCTTTATACTGCACTTTTCCATAAGAGTGTGATTTTCATGCTGAAATCATGGCATTTGACAGTGGCATGGCTTCATTTCTGTCCAGCAAGCCAATGAATTCTCAAAATTCCACAGAAGTGTTTAATCATATCACACTTACGTCACATTTCATGATTTATTTTTATGTTAACAAATCACATACCTGTACTGTGTGTAATATTAAAGTTATCTTCCATTGTTTTTAGAATTTTTAAGGAGATTGTTTTGGATTTAAGCCTTTGTTTTCCCAGTCTAGCAACTCCTTTCATCAGTGACGCTTTCATAAATCCATTGCACACTACCTGGGTCTGAAACAAAGTTTGTGACAAAGTTTACAAAAACTTAATATTCTTAATGATTGAACATTCAGTAGCCAAACAAGATAATCCTCAGTGCTTTTTGAAGAGAAAGCAGAGCTAAAAGCAGAATAATTATTGGACTTTGTCAGTTGAACACAAACAGTGATCCAAAATAATGCGAAAGAAGCTTTGTGTGTGCTCAGTGTGAATAAGCCACTGTTGGCTTACATGTTCACCATATACTGTTTATAAGGTGGCGATGGGGCGTGCATTTTATTTACAGCTGTTTTGCCCAAGAGTAGCAACAACAAAATCATTTAGGGCAAATTTGAGGTGAATGGCCCTGCTTGACAGTAATTGACATTGTGAGGTGTTTTTTAACTTTATAATTGTTAAGAATATAAAAATCAATTGCTTATTTGCTTTGAGGTGATATTTGAAGTGACCCTTTGGAGATTCAGTTCTTTGTAGAGACATGGAACACTTTTTTGGATAATGTACACTTTTAAAGCATTTTAGCATATAGTCATGTGAAAAAGAAGGCTTTCATAGGACTCTGTGCAGTCATGGGAAAAACTATGTACACTCAAAGATTCAGTACCTTGTAGAACCACTTTTAGCAGTGATAACTTGAAGTAATGGTTTTCCATATGACTTTATCAGTACAGTATCTCATATTGTTGTGTTCTGGCCCAATCTTCGTTACAGTGTTGCTTTACTTCATGGAGGTTTGTGGCCATTTGTTCTTGCACAGCTCTCTTAAGGTCCCACCACAGCATGTCAATCAAGTTGTGGTCTGGACTTTGGACCATTGTAACACTTTGATTCATCCATGCTGTTGTAGATTTGCTGTTGTGCTTGAACTCATTGGTGCATGACCCAATTTCAGCTAATGTTTAGGCATTGGACAGATGGTCTCACATTTGACTCTAGAATACACTGGAGTGGAGTTCATGGTCGACTCAATGACTGCAAGGTGCCCAGGTCCTGTGGCTGCCCTCCACCACCACGCTAGATAGTATGAGGTGTTTGTACTGATATGCTCTGTTTGTTTTTTGTCAAATGTGGACAAGCATCTCCACTTTGCTCTTGTCTGTCCAAAGGACATTGTTCCAGAAGTCTTTTAATTTCTTCAGGAAACTTTGCAAACCTAACCCATGCTGCCATGTTCTTTTTTGAAAGAAAAGGCTTCCTTCTGGCAACCCTCCCAAGCAAACCATACTTGTTCAGACTTGTTATAATTGTACTGATATGAACTTTAACATTTAACATGTTAACTGCAATTTCTCTGAGCTTAGAACAGACTGAACTTGTGGTAAACATTGGATTGGAACATCCACTCTTGCAAAGACTGTGGCATCATGTTAACACACCTGAATGCTCCAGACCAGCAAATTGCCAGACTTCTGCTTTTATAGAGGTGGTCAAACTGGCTGGTGATCAGTAATCAAGTGCATTTCACTAGCAGCACTTGGCTGCTACTGACCTTCTTAATTCTTAAAGAAACAGTTAGGGAGTTTTTAGCTTTTCACGGGACTGCAGAGAATGCATGAATGCTATGAAAACTGTCTTTTTCATGACTGTATTCTTCTTTTGTTTCTATGTTCCCTTCAGTTTCTTAAAAGTTCATTTCAGGAGAAGTCATGTAAGTTTTAGTAGGATCATAAGTTTTGGAGAATATAATTAGAGACAATGTTGCAGAGGAAAACAGTGTTAATGTTGTATGTCACTCCTTAGTGGGTGTCTCTCTCACCCTGCTACCCATCCACTGGCACCCTCCTAAC
Organism: Etroplus canarensis; assembly: GCA_015106775.1. Classification (NCBI taxonomy): domain Eukaryota; kingdom Metazoa; phylum Chordata; class Actinopteri; order Cichliformes; family Cichlidae; genus Etroplus; species Etroplus canarensis. The sequence continues at coordinate 22,741 of VUQH01067520.1, forward strand.
TGAAGAGGATCAGCCTGCACAGCAGACAGCAGCTCCTGACCCCTTCCATTTTGTTATTTCACTGAAAAGTCTTTTGCTTTTCATACTTTTGTTTTAAGACAACCAGATGCCCTTGTTTTGTCTGTCACATAACTTTCTTCTCTCATCTTTTACCAGCTGTCCCCTCTCTCTCAGAAAGAACTCTAAACTTTACTTGTGTTCTTCAGCACTCAATCCCAAGTACAAAACCCTCTATGCACAGAAGTGAGAAAGATTTTTCATGAGAGGGGTGGCAAGACTTGCTTATTCTGACATTCTTAAGGTATACCCGTTGACTAGTTTGCTGATAAAGTAAGTCATTTTTATCATATATTTTTTCACATCTCTATAAACACTTTGTTTTAACAATTAATGATTGCCTTTATTGACCACACAATAGTTCAGATTCAAAGTTATGGGAGAATAGGCTTACAGGTGTTAAACAGAACACTACTTCCCATGTATTTTTGTGTTTATGGTATATTTTCTTCTTTTTTTACTTTTTTAATTCATCCAAAATATCTTCGTTCCTAAGCTAGTTTTGACACCTGAAACCAAATAAAATTTTTCATGTACTTACACTTTACTATTTCTATGTTATGTTACTTGGTGCTTCTACACTACTATTTTTTGGATGCAAATACTGCACTTTTGAAGCCATGCCATTTAGTTTAAAGCTTTAGCTGCTCATTACTTTGCAGATAATTTGTATTAGTTTGGTTTTAGCTACCCAGCAATAAAATCAACCAGCAGCTGCAACATTACAGTGATATATCAATGAATAAAAAAATCTTGTAAACACTCCTTGTGGTACCTGTTCTGTTTGTTGTTCCTGCTCTCTCTCCCCATATTTCCAGTCTCTCTTAACTGTCGCTGACTAATTATGGAAAAATTCTTATTTAATAAAATAACAGAAGCCATCTTGATGACCTCTGTTAAGAGTGAGTCACTATTACCAAATATTTTAATTATATAATAAAAATGATTTCTTTGCAATTAAGATTTATTATTGCTCCCTTTTTAAATATTGACTTGTGTAATGTATTGAGAAAATCTACTGACTTTTTGCTCTCAAAGTTTGGTATGCTTTACTCAAAATGCAGAGTAGAAGACACAGCCAAAAACTTGGTACAAGCTGTTGCATCACTTTTATTTAATACCTTTGCTTTTTCAGCGTCCATTGAAGAAAAAATACTTTTTATTCCAGTGACAAAATAACATTTTTACTGGGACATGGGGATAAGAAAAGAACATTACCGCCATGGGAGTATGGTATAAATGGGATGCACTCTCACGCAAACTGAGCTTCTTCACCAATTTAGCCAATGCTTTCTGTGCTAAATGAGCAAAAGTTACCCCTGTGCATTCTTTAAACTATTTATGCCTCACTGTGGTGACACTACCCATGTTAACAATGCTCATTGTTCTAGCCCACGATCCTGGTTTCCACATCCATTCATGCACATTGTAGCATTTGCATCTTGCTCTCTCCTGACCTATCTTGACCACTTTACCTTGTTCTTTCTGTATAATTGTTACACAGTTAGATTTACATTTGTCCACATGAACAGAAAATTATATAGTGAATTGCATACTGTCTGTTTGATTGTATATGCAATTTACATTTTGTACATAGTTTCCATTCTATCTTGTCCTTTTACCAAAAAAGCAAAGGGAATTTAAATTTGGCATCTGACTAATGGAGCAAAAAATGTTAATTAGCAAGCTGATTACTCTACTTTGTATTGTGAAATGGAAGAATTCAGCTGAAGTCTATATAACAGGAAAACATGTCATAAAACTGATGTAATTTGATAATACTGAAGAAATACATTTGATGATAGCCATGAGATAGAACCATTTACTATTATTATTCTGGTGATAATATGGTAACCCTAACTTTTCAGATTAAAAAATGTTATAGCGGTGACATTAACAGGACAATATCCTGAACTTATTCAGTAATATAGGATTATTTTATCATATTATCATATTGATACATTCAAAATAACATGAAAATAGAAATAGAAATAAAGACTTACCATATTATAATGCTGAAATTCATCCCCTATGTTACAAAAATTACCTTTTGTTTCAAGGCATTACTGTAAAAAACATGCTTATCTCTTGTAATTCCTGTATCATAATCATGAATCGGGACTACAAAATGTCTTTCCCTCATTCACAAGCACCTTAGTGTAAACAATCACCAGCCAAAACCTTTTAACCCTCTTTATTGAACTAAATTTTCTTTGTTCAAACAAGACGCCATTGAAACGTTGACTTTCAACTTTAATTTAAGGGGTGCAACAAATGTGTGGCGTTAACTCATTAACAATAGCAGCCATGTTCATGCATAGTTCCACCCCTTGTTTCATGATGATGTCCAAAGAGATGTTGATGCAAATGAAGGGACTGGAAAAAAAACTTCTGGAAGAAACAATCAAGTGCATTGTTAGAAATAAGTTGTTCTTCTGTTCTGGATGAAATGACCAAATTTCAGTAGAAGTATTGGTGACCAAAATCAAGTTCTCTCTTTTCTTTCATTACTTTTTTAAGTACAATATGTTAAAGGGTGATTTAAGTTGTGGTGGCAACCCCATACTGATAAGCAAGGAAGCATCCTCTAAAAACACCAGGGGTGATCATGAAAACCGTATTTTTCTAAAAACAATCCTTGATTTTTCAGTGTGATGCACCAGCTGAAAGTTTTGCATCAAAATGAACTGTGACGTGTTCAGTTACTCAATCGATTTGCATATTTTTGCATAATCTTCAGATCAACAACATCAAACATTTACGCTTGTACTGTATGTGTAAACAATTCGAAGATTTCGCCAGACTTACCGCTTAACCTCCTCCAAGGTAAGTCAGCAGGTTTGTTTAAATTGACCCACAAGCTTTGTTTGTAATTACATGGACAATGACAGGAAGAAAAAGAGGCACTGAAAACTGTAACAACAAATTGAACCAAGGTGATTATTAGCAAGCAATCATGGTGACACAATTATTAGGAAGGAAAACAAAAGTTCTCTCTTTTTTCTCTCTCTCACACACATTTTCTATTTATCTCTCTCTCACGATCTCTCTCTGTGCTTCAATCCAGTTAGATACTGTTTGAATGATCACGTTCCCTGGCATGAGAGTGCTATGTAATTAACCTATGAGAATCTTGCTGTTGCAACGTGCCTCCTGCCTGCCTCAGTGGCCTAGTCTGGTGGATTATTACTGCCATCTTCTGGGCAACTGAATCTGAATTATCCTTACAGCAGGAAGGAAGATGTGGCAAAAAAGAAAGGAGTTGCCATTTTCACACTCAAGTCTTCCAGAGATGATGGATTGCAGTCCAGTCAAAAGTGATCAGCAGGTAACCATGCAAGAGAAAATCAAATAGGGCTGCACAACTCCATGTCTAATTCAAGAAACTCTGGGGTCAAAAAGCATGCCTTGTGATATTTTAAAAGCTGCCATTAAAAAACAAAGAAATTCAGCAGTTTTGAATGTAACCGTGAGCCACTGAAATCAATCATTTCTACACACATGCATATAAAATAAAATAACACTAAATGAAATAAATTATGTAAGTAAGTTAAGGCAACAGCTGGTTTCCCAAACCTATCATTTACTTATCCAATGAAAAGACCAAATCCAATAATGGGCTATATATATATATATATATATATATGTATAGTATGTGTGTGTATATACAGTATATAAGCTACTCTTCCATAGACCTTAGCTGTTGGATAAAAACAGCACATCAAAGAGCTTTATTTGTTCTGCTGTTCTTTGATCAAAATAAATAAGGTTTATTACCTTCTAGCTGTGTTCTCATAATATCTTTGGGGTACAGCTTAGTTGCTGCTCTTTTAATTCTTCTTGGTACCTGTAGCTGCTGGAAGCATGTCTCCTCATTGTGCTCATCAAGATCAGATATTTTGCTTCAGACACAAATTAAACATCATAGGCAGGTAGACCAGAGGAGGGATAGTGGATATATTGGACAAAGGATGTTGAAGATGGAGCTGCCAGGCAGGAGGAGAAGAGGAAGACCACAGAGAAGATTGACAGATGTAGTGAAGGAGGACATGCAGAGGGTTGGTGTGAGGGAAGAGGATGCAAGGGATAGGATGAGATGGAGGCAGATGATCCGCTGTGGCGACCCCTAATGGGAGCAGCCGAAAGAAGAAGAAGAAGGCAGGTAGACCAAAATGAAACAGGGCCCCATTAGAGGGCTTTGCAGGTTTATGTCATTGCACCAGTAGCTATTTTAAGCTTGTTATTTTCAGCGCTATATGAGGCCACCCTGCTTTCTGTCTTGCTTAGCTGTAGATTAATTATACATGATGGGGCAAGTTTTCTTATTGTCGCACATCTCTATTCAGTAGAGTATTGTGCCAACAAAGTTTCAGTGTGCTGTATTTTTAGTCATACATAGGCTTACAATATTCAGATCTGTGAAATGGTTTATTTCGTGACTTGGGGGATACAGCAGTGCTTTTTTTCTCTTCCTGGTAGACAGGTGTATTAGTATCAATTTCTTCTTAATTATGTGTGCGGTAGGTGTCTACTAATGCTAATTATACACTGAAGCTGCATTAAAGGAGTTTTATCTTGGAAGCGTGATGTAAAAATACTGTAATTATAGATAATGTGGGTGTAATTAGGTACTTCTTAATGAACAGACTTTAAGCGAGATGTTGTTTAGATGAGAGCAGGAGCTAGATAGGAACCTACTTGAAATGTATTGTCTCCACTTCTAGAAGTCAATTTCACCTTTATAAGTTTGCAAAAACAACACTGAGAGTGAAAATAAGGGTCATCTGTGTTGCCTGCTCGTCAATGCAACCCCACAGAGCAGGCTAATCGATCCAATGGCTTCTGTGCCTGTGCCTGCCGCAGTTAACACCTTGGATATGCTTTCTGAGGACTAGAATATTATTCTCATTTCCCCTTCTGAATATAAATCCTCAACATTACTAAGTGCCAAACATAATTTTTGCACTCTTACAACTGAAATTTATGCGGGTTTTGTGATAGCTGTTCCTGCATGGTTGTTTTCAGCCAGTGTGAGTCTTGTTATGTCTTATATGAAAGAAGAAACCCTGAATTAAGCTCTTTCTAAGAAATCAGTGGCTTGAAAAATGCCCCTTCTTTATTTTTGCCCCCAGCTGTGATCAGATAGTGAGGGTGGTGTGACTGACTTCCACGGTTTTCAACAGTTACTTTGCTCTCTCTTCATTCGTTTTTCCTGCTCTGCCTCATCTCATGCTGCCTACCTCTGCCTTCTTCCTCATCAAAGCGAAGGGATGTGATTTAGACATCTTTCTCGCTGTGTTTGATATTCTCGCTCTCCTCTATCAATCACAAAACTGCGCCTTGATCCATATATGATTGGGCGTGACATGTGAGACATCCATCCTCTTGGCCTATCATATTCTGTTGTTACGTCCACTCATGCACAGTTCAAAGACTCCCATCTTTAAAGTCAGAGTTCTCCCTCCCTCTCCAGTGAACTACTTTTTACTTTGTCATCTGTGACTTCAACTTTTCTCACCTTCACATCTTATATTTGTTGTTTCATGGGCTCTACTAGTTCTCTCACCGTGAAGGATTTGAAGGAAATGCTAGAAGTTAAGTGTCAGACGGTCATTTGTTTGAACGCAGATGCTACGATACACCTTTTGGCAAAAACCACTAACTTTTGCTTCATCATCGGGGAATAAACCCCTAGGCAAATGAAAAACACTGCTGAGTGTTTGATTATGGCTGTGGAATATTACCGCAGCCGTCTGACGTGAGCTCATCCCTTTGAGGTTGCTGGACCTTAAGATTTCGGTTGCATTCAATCTCACTGCTTGTTACTTATGTCGGCTTGTGCTGTCAGTTCAGGAAAATCCACAAGAAAGATGAAGAACATGGACAGACATCTGTATATGCTGGAGGATATTGTCTGACTAAATGCTGTTGTTTTGTTCCCTACAGACATGTGGCCAGACTTCAGTTCAATGCCCTTTGAAAGAGACATGGAAATGCTTTTAATAGAACAAATTATTTAGACTTTGGTGCCCCCTGTCTGCTGCCACTAGCATCATCAAGTTTATCCCATACCCTACGGGGCTCTGTTCGTCTGCTCAGGCTGGCTAAATACCCGCTCCCCAAGTCCCATGAATATGTTTACAAATCAACAGAGCCAAGTTGGTGTGACTGGGCCGCTGTGTAACGAAAGCTGATTTAGACCCTCAAAGCAGTTCCAGTTCATAAACACACCACAGAGCCTTTTCACGAGCCTGTTTTGTGAGATGTTCTTTTTACCTAAGCAGCAAAGAGGTGCTGAAGAAATAAAATGAAAGTGTAAAAGTCAGGCTCATGCCCAGTAACCGCTCACTGTGTAAAAGATAAAATATTGCTGCATTCTTTCAATACTTTGTCTGCCAACAGTTCTCAGTTGCAGTGCCTTCAACCTTCACAGGGAATAGCCTGGCTGTGTGCTTTTTCTTTACAGATGACAGGGGCCCGAATGTCATTTGATGCAGGCCTGGCAGTGTGCTGAAGGGAACAGGAGGGAGAGGGAGGGAGAGTCAGGAGAATTAGAATGTATTTCAGGTCTGGAGCAAGTGGTGCATTGCTGCAACTCGTATCTCAGGGATGGAGGGAGTTTCGGGAGGGGGGGGAGCTGTGTGGAGGAGAGAAGGTGTGTGGAGGAGGAGGAGGAGGGTTTTGCAGCGAACTGTTGCTAGGAAACACTTGTGGCATCTCTTCTCTGTCTCCTTGAAATGCCAGAACTAACTGACAGAGAGGCAGGAGTGAAATGTCAGTCCTATCCTCCCAGGAGTTTGAAGAATGTGGTGCATGTTTCTATTTAAGTGGCCATGTTTATCAGCGGGTTTTTCACAGAGCCAACACCAGTCTGTCTTCTGTCGGAGCACAGTGTTTAGGATGCAGATAGGCAAGCTGCAATTTCTACTGCTTCGTTCTCATTTTCTGTTCATCTGGTCAACGGCCTTTGCTATTTCTCTTTCTGCTCCTGCCTCTTTTCTCACTGCCTTGCATTTTCACGAGTTTCAATCGCTCTTGAGCACTACCACTTCATCTCTAATTATTCTCTCCTTTTCTGTCCCCTTGTCTTTTATTAGCCTCCCTTTTTACCTAATTCCCTCCCTTCCTTTTCATATTCCAAGCCATATGGTCCATCAGTGTAATCCTCTGCCCAGATATTTGATTATCAAAGCTGTCTGGCTGCGAAAGGCTCAACTCTCCACTGGCTGCTATTGAGTCCATTCCTCTATACTCAGTAAATTGTAATTCAGAGAGAGTAACCAGCTCACCACAATACATCAGTAGAGTAAAACACACTTGGACATACAGATAGAGAGAAGCTTAAATGAGCAAACAAGAATCCCTTCGATTTTGACGTTAATTTTGGGGTTGCTGCCATGAAGGAACACCGACATTTATCTGTTGTTAATTTACACAGAATGTTTGAGTTGTACATTTATTAACACAATTGCTTACTATGATTCAGCTTTAAATACATGCCAGCTAGGCCTATTTTTGTGAGTGCAGTATTGCATAGAGGAGCCAGTGTGTTTTGAGCATACCCAGTTATTTAAGAGACAACACACAATTCCAGTCTTTGGACAGATTACATTGCATGTAACCTTGATTAAATCCTATTTCTAGTCTTTGGCTTTCCCATCCTCCATTCTGAACAAGCCTAAAATAGCCCAAGTTCACATGTTTATCCATCCATTGTTCATCCATGTACCTATTTTTCATTCTCCCTAAGGGAGAGGAAGAAATTCATCACTGATTAACTTCCGCTGCCTTGTGTAGGCAAATTATCCATTGAAAGATGCCAGTCTCATGGTATGACTGTAATTATTTTTCTTTCTTTTTCTCTTTTTTTCATTGTTGTTGTCTCATTAAGCTTGACACAACAGTCAAGCGCCTGCTGACTGCACCACACATGCTAATGAGTTTATTGGAGGGGTGTAATTGGAGCCACGCAAGGAGTCAGAGTTCAGTGCAACTATGCATAACCTAATAGTGCCAGCAGTTATTCACACTACTGTGAAACTGGTGAAGCAGTACTACTATAATCTTCATATTTAGGAGACCAGGGTTACTATAGTTAACTAAATCTAAACTAAAAACTAAAACTAGATTTAAAAAAAAAAATCAGTCAACTAAAATAAAAACAAAAACCAGACTTTTTCTAAAATTAAAATGATATTGTGTGCTCACAAAACTAACTAAAATAAAATAAAAAATATACAGGAAATGTCTTTATATTTTTGGTATGTCAATAATTAGGACTGCAGGGTCACTACTTGACTGAGAGTTAACTGCCTTCACAAAGTATTGTGTTGGTATTGTAATTTGAACTTCTTAAATTTTCCCCTGACATCCATCCATCCATCCATCCATCCATTCATCGATCCATTCATCCATCCATTTCCTTTTACCCATTCAGTTCAATTCACAACAAAAGTTGCCTCAAGGTGCTTTATACTGTAAGGTAAAGACCTGACAATATTAGAGAGAAAACCTCCACAATCCGACAATCCCCTATGAGCAGCACTTGGTGACACTGGGAAGGAAGAACTCCATTTCAACAGGAAGAGATTTCCAACAGAACCAGGATCAGGGAGGGGCAATTACTACCTCAACAGGTTGGGGCATGAGGTGAAAGGAAAGCGAAAACGTGAAAGCACAGAGTGACAAGGACAAAACCAACTATGGGAGGGAGAAGACAAAATGTAATGACCAGCAGCAACAGCATATTAATTCAAGGATGTGGGTGGAGAAGACATTATCAGTGCATCATGGGAAGTGCCCCAGCAGCCTGAGCCTATCATAGCATACCTAAAGGATAGTTGAGGGTCACCTGATCCACCTGATCTGAGTTTGAAGCCTAATCTTACATGTAGAGAGGGTGTCTGTCTCATGAGCTCAGACTGGGAGCTGGTTTCAGAGGAGAGGGGTGTGATAGCTGAAGTCTCTGCCTCCCATTCTACTTTAGAAACTTTGGGAACCAATTAATGTTTAAGACTTTTTCATTTCAGGGCTGCTGGGGGCTGAATTCATGACCATCCCAGCTGTCATAGGGTAAGAGGCAGGTTACGTCGTGGACAGGTCAACTGTGTATCGCACCTGACAAACTACCATTCATATTAAAATAATAAATAAAACTAAAAATAAAACAGGCCAGCTTACTCTAGAAGCTATCTAACTGAACTGAATTATGAAAAAGGAACTCAAAATGAAATTAAAATAAAAATAATATGAAAATTCATAAGTATAATAACTTTGTTGGAGACAATACAAACATTTTGTAACAAAATTTAAAAGATATCATAAACATCACATCGTGTTATAGAACCTGTTGATTCTATATATATACATATAATATAATATCACAAAATCTAGAATGATGAAATAATAAGCCAATGTTTTTACTGAGTTACTTTTTATGGTCTAAGAAAGACATACAGTAATATATCAGTTAAAGCTAATATTTACTGAGAGTAAGTAAATAATAATGTAATGTAATTGGAAGGCTATTTGTTCAAGCTTCACTTCCAGTGGCTTTTCCCCAGCATAGCAGTAGAAAGTAAGTAAACCTGGACTTTTCCAGCCAGTAAATGGGTGTGCTTTCTAGTGGCCAAAATCAATATTGACAGTTGAGGGATGTCCTGTGGCTCAGGCATGTAGCTTCCACAGCAGGCTGGTTTTCCAACAGTCCCTGCTTTGTGGTTCTTCCCACTGAGCCCAGAGCCACATTTCAACATCTTCGTATGACTGGTAAGTATAGTTCCATTTTCTATCACAAAAAATACTGAGTAGTAGTAGTAGTAGTTGTTGTTGTTGTTGTTGTTGTTGTTGTAGTATTCCATCAGCAATGGTTATTTCATCTGTTTCTCTTTGGTCTTTTGAGATTTAACTTAGCCAGGTGGTAGACAGTAAGAAAAAGAATCTATTTTGGAACATTAAATACAGTTTCTTTTTTCCATTTGTCATTCTACAGATTTTCTTTACATTTGACCTGATGCTAAGAATGCTGTTTAGGATCTGTGTCATAGCAGCGCTTTTAGTATGCTGTAAGTAACTCCCTTTAATGTACAACTGCTCCCTGCAAAATGTACACTATATCAGCATAACATATGTTCTATGTGTGGGGTATTTTGGTAACATGCTCTGTTACAGAGCATGCAAACATGGACACATGCATTTTCACAAATATAGAGAACCTCACATTATAGCTTTGCAATTGTGGGCACATGCTCAGCACAATTTTCCATTCAGCAGTGTAATAAGATTCCTATTATGGAAACAATAAATGGTGCATAAACGTCTGCCTGCCCCTGCAAATTACCATGAACTGAGCCCTATTAGGAGACTGTAAACTCCTGTAAACATGAACCTTGGGGGGTTTGAGTCTATTGCCAGAGAGATTCTGTGTTGGCGCAAGTGGATGACACATTTAAAGCATGACTGAGTGCTTAATGCAACATTACATCATTGCATCTAACTGAAAAGCTTAAGGCGCACTAACTCTGGGGAATTGTTGAGCGACATGAAAATGAGACAACCATCTTCGTACTGAGATTTAAAAAAAAAAAAGTGATTCATGCACTGCAGTGGACACAACCCTGCAGCTCTATGAGAAGTAGCCAGTCAAGTGGAATTAATGGACACATGATTGTCAGTGTTGTGTCTGTCCCTGTTGTGTTGATCTGTTCGAGTTAACTGTTAATAACTTAAATGTTAACAGCCTAACACTGCACCTGCCCCAAAAAAGTAGCAAAAGAATGACAATATGTACAGTTAGGTCCATAACTTTTTGGACAATGAGAATGTATTGCATTAACTGTCTAAGAATTACAAATAGGCGAAGCCTGTTCCTGCAGTATTTAATTTCAAATCAAGCAAGAGTTGGTTCCAAGTGTTGAACTTGCATTTGGTAGCTATTGCAAGTGAAGGAAGCCATTATTAGGCTGAAAAACTAAAATACATATGCACTGGCCAGCTTAACAACCCAAAAGGTCTTCAAGACCACGGAAGAAAGCTAAAGTGGGTGATCGCAGAAAACCCTTCACAACATCCATCAAAGTCAAGACAAACTCCCAAGGGGGTATGTATATCAATGTCGAAGTCTACAAAATTTAAAGAAATGCATTTATGAATACTAATACAGAGGGTTTACAACAATGTGAAAGTCAGTGGTTACACTCAAGAACAGGAAGTCCAGACTCATGAGCCACAGCATCATCTGTTTAAGATGGTGGTGGCAATGTTATGATATGGGCATGTATGGCTGCCAATAGAGCCAGGTCAACCAGATTTATCCAATTGTTGCCAAACTGACTGGACAGTGCCATTTACCAAGCAAATGGATAATGACCTGAAGCATACCACAAAAACAACCTAAGAATTTCTTAAGGCAAAGAAATGGGATTTTCTGTGGCAAAGTCAGTTACTCAATCTCAGCACAGCAGAGCAGCTTTTCAGTTACTGAAGGCAAAACTGAAGGCAGAGAGACCCACAAACAAGCTACAACTGAAGGTGGCTGCCGTAAAAGCTGGACAGAGCATCTCAACGGAGGAAACACAGAATTTGGTGATTTCTGTAGCTTCTAGACTTCAGCGTTACATTAGTTTGTTCATCTTATCTAGTCATGAAACAGTTTGTCACTCAAATGTCCAATTCCTTTTCAACCTCTGAAAATAGGGGACTGTGTACAAAAATGTCTGTAATTCCAAAACGGCTAATGCAATGCTTGTGTTAAACTAAACAAAAATAACTCTTGAATTAAAAGCCGAAAGTCAGCACTTGAATCAGATTTCAGTCATTCATTCATTCATTCATTCATTATCTTCCGCTTATCCAATTCAGGGTCGCGGGGGGTGCTGGAGCCCATCCCAGCTGTCATTGGGCGTAGGGCAGGGTACACCCTGGACA